>JAQIXS010003064.1:0-19503 GCA_034700785.1 Rossiulus vilnensis
TATATGTTAAAAAAATATTTTTTCTAAAAAATTGGACATAGTGAACCATCGGTTATAGTGGACTTATTGTTGGGTCCGCAGATGGTTCACTATCTATCTATCTATATATGGTTCCGGCATTGGAACTTCAGCGTATTGCTTACTCTCGCATTTGTCCCATGGACTCGGAATCCAACCGGAAGTTGTGGGCGCAGTTGTCCCTGCCCCTCTTCACCCGTTGCTCCAGACCTCTGAGCTCTTCGATTATCCCCTTCACTTCCGAGTGGCTCGTTTCCGCCTCGCCTATCCAGAAGGCCTCGTCTTTCACTTTGATTTCTGAAATGGGTTTCAAAAACGCAGACGTTGCCAAATTCGCCACGCTTCGTCGCACGCGTTGCGCGCATCGCCTGCTTTGATCAGACATCCCTCTTCAACGGCCACTTTGATCAGGTTCCTGGATGGTCGAAGTGATGTTGGGATGTATTTCAAAATCCGTTCTCCGAGGACCTGGCATTCGATATTCGGGTGAACCGAGGTGAAGAACCTCGGATGGGCACTCTGATTAACCGAGGTCTCGAGCAAATAAGCAGTGAAACAGCATCATTACAAGAAGGGGGCGAGCCTTGAGGCCTACCCTGGAGAAAAGATCAGGATGTGATTCTCTACTAATATCCGTGTGATTCTATACTGATATCACTATATATATATATATATTGGTTTCTGGGACTGCTAATATCAGTATGATTCCATACTGATATCACTATATATATATATAGGTTTTTGGGACCTGCTAATATCAGTATGATTTTATACTGATATCAGTTTGATTCTCTACTTATAACAATATATATATATATACTACTGATACATACTGATATTAGTAGTCCAAAAATCACTACAACACTGATATACTGGTCAAATACTGATATGGGTAAAAAATGTAGTGACATCACATTCTATACAGATATCATTATATATATATATATATATTGGTTTTTGGGACTGCTAATATCAGTATGATTTTATACTGATATCAGTTTGATTCTCTACTTATAACAACATATATATATATATATATACTGGAGTATGTATCAGTCACTGGATTTTAGGACTACTAATATCAGTATGCTTAGTGATATCAGTGTTATACTTAATTTTTGAACTTCCAATATCAGTATGCTTAGTTATATCAGTAGGGGCCTATTATAGTGTTTTTAGGACTACTAATATCAGTATGGTTTGTGATGTCACTACATTTTTTTACCAAAATCAGTATTTGATCAGTATATCAGTGTTGTAGTGAATTTTGGACTACTAATATCAGTATGATTCAATACTGATATCACTATATATACATGTACTGGTTTTTGGGACTACTGATGTCAGTATGGCCAGTAATATCTCTACATTTTTTAAAAATAATTTCAGTATATTTGCACTGATATCTACTGTACTGATTATACTGATCTTTCCACCAGGATATTGATCTGCTTGGATGCCATGCAATCCGATAAAAACTGATCAAAAATGAGTTGTTGATATCCTGTACAAAATAGTGTTGCACCTAGTTTCTAACTATATTTTTGGTTATCCGAGGAATTCGATTATCCGACATAGCCACGGTCCCGACTACCTCGGATAACCGAGCTTCCACTGATATAATTCATAATATATATTCATTAATATCCCACAAATACCCCCCAGACACTTGCCCAATCTCCGTTTGATGTCCTTCTGGATCCGGACGGTGTCCTCCTCGCTCTTGGCACACATCTGGCGACAGAAGGTGCTAAGTGCCTGGGCCTGCAGGGATGCCTTGCGGGCGTCCTCCATGTCCTGCCACATTATTCTTGTCTTGGAAATGTCCGAAATTAGGATTCTGTAAAAGCCCGTGGTTGGTATCCAGGCACGCTTCCGTTTGTTTACCCTAGCAACCGGAATATCGATCCGACCCTCGACACTGATCCGGGCCAAAGATGGCGGCTGCCCCCCACACTGCCTGGCTCATCCCCGCCGAGGACACCGATGGCGACGAGCTGGCCCACCTGCAGCGCCTGTACCGGATCTGCGAGGGCGACCGGAGGGCCTACTGTAGCAACACCAAGGTCACGCTGCTCAAGCAGAGGTCAGTGGTGGGCGACGCCCGGGGGGCTTGGCTTTTGGAAGGCTTCTTCAGATCTGGAGAAGTCAGGGAATTGGGGTTTGCTTGTTTTTTTCAACTGCAGGAAGATCGTCGAGAAACTGGAGAGCGAGAAGGCGGAACTACGTCACGCTCTGGACAAGGTGGAGGACTACAAAGCACGTGTCCTGGATGATCGGCTGATCAACGCCTTGGTCAAGTCCTATCAGGAGCAGAAGCAAAAGTTGGGCGAGAAGAGAGAGCTCGTCGAAGGACAGAAAGACGAGGTTTGGCAACTTTGGAAAGCAGGGACATGTTGCAATGCTCGTTCCAAAACGACATTAAAATGACATCAGTTTTGTTTTTTTGGCATTTTGGGACATTGTCCAATGTTCGGGACAATGCGACATTGGAATGATGTCCTGTTTTATTATATTGGGGCATTGTCTAATGATCGTCCTTAAATGACATCATTTTGGAATAATTTCCAAAACGTCCTAAATGCTCGTTCCAAAACGACGTCGCTTTTTGTCATTTTGGGACATTGTCCAATGTTCGGGACAATGCGACATTGGAATGATGTCCTTTTTTATTATAGTGGGACATTGTCTAATGATCATCCTTAAATTACGTTATTTTGTAACAATTTCCAAAACACGTCCCAAATGCTCGTTCCAAAACGACTTTAAAAATAACGTCCACTATTGTAACTTTGGAACGTGTTGACAATCTCGTTCCAAAACGACATTAAAATGACATTATTTTTTGTCAATTTGGGAGATTTTGGAACGTTCGTTTCCAAACATCATTCAAACAATGCCCTTCGTTGTCATCATTGAACATGTTATAATGCTCTTACCAACGACTTTAAATGACATCCTTTTTGTCATTTCGGGACATGTTACAAATCTCGTCCTAAAACGACTTAAAAATGACATTTTTTCTCATTTTGGGACAATTGCCAATGCACTTCGTAAATCATTTTTTTTCATTTTGGGACATTTTGGAATGCTCGTTCAAAAACGGCATTAAAATAACGTGCATTTTTTGTAATTTTGGGTCGTGTTGCAAATCTCGTTCAATAACGGCATTCATTTTTGTCATTTTGGGACATTCTGTAATTCTGTCTTTGGTGTCATTGTTGAACATTTTCCAAGGTAAGTCCCAACGACTTAAAAAGACATCCTTTTTGTCATTTTGAAACATGTTGCAAATCTCGTTCCAAAACGACATTAACATGACATCCTTGTTGCTTATTTTTGAACAATTGCCAAAGCACTTCCCAAATCATATCCTTTTTTGTCATTTTAGGACATTTTGGAATAACGTTCAATTTTGTAATTTTGGGACGTGTTGCAAATCTTGTTCCAAAACGGCATCCTTTTTTGTCATTTAAAAATTTATCATTCTATAATGCCAGTTTTCCAACTTCATTAAAATAAAATTCTTTGGTGTCATTTTTGAACATTTTTAAATGCTCATCCCAACGACTTTAAAATGACATCATTTTTGTCATTTCGGGGCATGTTACAAATCTCGTTCCAAAACGACATTAAAATGACATCCATTTTTTGTAATTTTGGGACAATTGCCAAAGCACTTTCGTTCATTTATGTCATTTTGGGACATGTTTCAAATCTCGTTCCAAAACGACATTAAAATGACATCCTTTTTAGTAATTTTGGGAACAATTTCCAAAACACGTCCTAAATCATATCCTTTTTCTGTCTTTTTGATACATTTCCAAAACGTCCTAAATGCTCGTTCCAAAACGACATTGAAAGGACTTCGTTTTTTGTCATTTTGGGTCATTGTCCAATGTTCGGGACAATGCGACATTGGAATGACATCCTTTTTTATTGTAGTCTTCGGACATGTCTAAAATGTATCCATTTTTGTCATTTTGGGAGATGTCTCAAATCTCGTGCCAAAACATCCAAATTACATCCCTTTTTGTCATTTTGGGACATTTTTGGAATGCACGTTTTCCAAACTTCCTTAAAACCACGTCCCTCGTTGTCATTTTTCACCATTTTCCAACGCTCTTGCCAACGATTTCCTATTACGTCCTTTTATGACCTTCTCTGAAACTCGTCCCCCAAACCACAGTTTTGTGTCGTTTTGGAACGGTTCTCATCATTCGCTAGATTCACCGCTTGGAGGACAAAATCGCCAGGGCGCGGGCGATCCAGCAGTCGGCCAATGGTAGGGCCGACCTTGAGCACGACTCGAAGCGGGTGCCAAACCTGGAGGACAGGTTGGAGAACGTGAGTGCCTGTCCCGGATCTGAGGAAGCCACTTCCGGTCAATGATTGATCCAGCCTCTTCCGTCTCGCCTCAGGCTTTCGTCCACCTCAACCGTCTTCTGCACAGAAACGGAAGTCTGAGGACTCACATCGAGCACCTGGTCCAACAGAAGAACATGCAGAAGTTCATCTGCAAGCAGCTGACCGAGACGATGACCGACTACAAGACGAAGATCGAGGAGGCCATGATCAGCGCCAATGAAACTTACAACAAAAGGTCGTAAGTGCCAGGAAAGAAATGCAGGGCCTGGATGTGGCTTCCCGTGCCTACCGCACAGTCTGAACGCCAATACGTGCAGGAAAGGTGCCAAACCATAACGTATCAAGTGCCAAAAATCAACTGTGTAGAGAATAGCTTAGAGAAGATCATAGATAGCACGAATTGAACGGTGTCAAACCATAAGGTAATAAGCGCCAGACCTCCCAAATACCCTTTTTGTGCTTTTTTCAAATTTCAGCGCGCATTTCCACTGCGATTATGGATTTTGGAAAACGTATTTGGGGAGCCAGGCACTTACGAAGTTATGGTTTGGAAGCATTCAATCATTCTGGCGATTATTAATTTTGTAACACGTATTGAGATGATGGCACTTACGAAGTTGTGGTATAAAACTTTTCCTTTCAAACGTATCCATTATTGAACGTCAAACTATGTTGAATAATTTGAGCCAAACCGCGTTACCTTTGCACCGCGCATTTTTGTCTACGGAATGCGTGCATGTTTGCCACGCCCCTTTTGGGCGCTAGGCGGCGCTGGGAGCGCCGCATCACAGGCCACGCCCCTGGCCTTATTTTTTCTTGGCACACGCCATATTGCCTTTGTCCAGGTCGGACATAAGGCACCTGCACATCTGGGCAATCAGCCCTAAGTCATTTTATGCCTAACACATGCCAGTTAAGTTTATCTCCATGGAATTAACAATCTGTTAATTAAAATCATCAACCTCAGTTTTTCACTATCAACTCTCTGGAAGCGTGCATTATTTACAACATCATGCCTAATGCCTATTGCTTCCTGCCTCTTGCCTTTTTCCTCTTTTATCTTTTGTCTTTTGTCTTGCCTATTGCCTCATGCCTTATGCATCTTTCATTTTGCCTCTTGCCTTTTGACTTTTGTGTTTAACGTTTTGCCTTTTGCCACTTGCCTACTGCCTTTTGCCTCTTGCCTTATGCCTCATATCTTATGCCTCATTCCTCTTGCCTCTTGCCTCTTTTGTCTTTCGTCTTTTGTCTGGCCTCTTGCTTCTTGCATCTTTCATCTTTCGTTTTTTGACTTTCTTTTGTCTTGCGTCTTTCGAATTTTTTTCGTATTTCGTCTTTTGACTTTTTTTGTCTCTCATCTCACCTCTTGCCTCTTGCCTTTCGCCTCTGGCCTCTTGCCTATTGTTTCTTGCTTTATGCCTAATGCCTCTTGCCATTTTCCTTTTTCATCTGTTGTCTTTCGTCTTGCCTATTGGCTCATGCCTTATGCCTCTTCCATCTTGCCTCTTGCTTATTGCCTCATATGTCTTGCCTCTTGCCTCTTGCATCTTGCTTCTTGCCTCTTGTCTGATGTCTCAATCCTCATGTAAATTGCCTCTTGCCTTTTGCCTCTTGCCTTTAGCTTCTTGTCTCTTGCCTCTTGCCTTATGCCGCTTGCTTCTTGCTTATTGCCTCGTTTGTTTTTCCTCTTTCGTCTATCAACTTTCTTTCAGCTTTAGACTTTTTTTGTATTTCGTATTTATTATTTAGTCTTTAGTATTTTATCTTCTGTCTTTTGTCTTTTGTTTTTAATTTTTTATCTTTTATCTTGCCTCTTACCTCGTGCCTCTTGCCTCTTTCCTCTTTCGTCTTTTGTCTTGCCTCTTGCCTTTTGCCTTGTGCCTCCTTCCTCTTGCCTCTTGCTTTATGATTAAAGCTTTTAGCTTCTTGCTTCTTGCCTCTTTCCTCTTTTGTCTTTCATCTTTTGTCCTTCGCTTTGCCTTTTGTTTCTTGCTTTTTGTCTTTTGCCTCTTGCCTCTTGCCTTTTGCCTTATGCCTCTTGCCTTTTGAGTATTGTTTCTTGCCTATTGCCTGTTGCCTGTTGCCTCTTACTCCTTGCTTCTTGCCTCATGCTTCAATTTTTTTTAGTATTACGGCTTGTGACTTTCTTTTGCCTTTCATCTTCAGACTCTTTTTCGTATCTCGTATTTCGTCTTTTGTTTTAATTTATCGTTTTTTTTTGCTTCTTACCTCTTGTAAGTTGCTTTTTGCCTATTGATACTTGCCTATTGTTTTTTACCTCTTAGCTCTTGCCTTTTTCGTCTTTCGTTTTGTTTTTTGCCTCTAGCCTTTTGCCTTTTGCCTTTAGCTTCTTGCATCTTGCTACTTGCCTCATGCTTCGTTTCTCTTGCCTGTGGCCTCTTGCCTTTTGCCTTTTGCTTCTATGCTTATGCCTTATGACTAATGCCTTTTGTTTTTTGTTTTTAGCCTATTTACTTTTTCGTCTTTTATCTTTCATATTTTGTTTTACCTTTTGCCTCTTGCCTTTTGCTTCTTGTCTCTTGACTCTTGCCTCTTGCTGCTTGCCTTTTGCCTTTTCCCTTTTGCCTCTACTATTTGGATCTTTCCTCTAGCCTCTTGCCTTTTGACTTTTGCCGTTTGCCTCCTGATCCTTGCCTCTTGCTTCTAGCTACATGCCTCTTTCGTCTTTCATCTTGCCTTTTGCCACTTGTCTGTTGCCTCTTGCCTGTTACCTTATGCCTCTTGCCTTTTGCCTCTAGCCTTTTACCTCTAGCCTCTTGCCTCCTGCCTCATGCCTCATGCCACATGCCTTATGCCTCTTCCCTGTTGTTTATTTCCTTTTTTGTCTTTTGTCTTATGTCTTGCGTCTTGCCTTTTGCCTTTGCCTCTTGACTCTTGCCGCTTGCCTTTTTTGTTTTTCGTCTTTTGCCTTTAGACTTTATTTAGTAATTAGTCTTTCGGCTTTGTTTCGTATTTTGTCTTTTGACTTTCTTCTGTCTTTTGACTTGATTTCGTATTTTGTCTTTCGTCTTTAATTTTTCGTCCTTTGTCTTGCCTCTTGTATCTTGCTTTTTGCCTCTTGCTTCTTGCCTATTGCCTCTTGCTATTTGCTGCTTGCCTCTTGCCTCTTGCCTCTTTCGTCTTTTGTCTTGCCTCTTCCTTGTTGCCATTTGTTTTTTGTCTTCTGCCTCTTGTTTTTGAGTCTTACTTTTTGCCTTTTGCCTATTGCCTCTTGCTTCTTGCCTTTTGCTTCCTGATTCTTGCCTCTTGCTTATGCCTTTTACATCTTGCCTCTTGCCCCTTTACTATTTCGACTTTTGTCTTTCGTCTTGCCTCTTGCCTCTTTCCTCTTGCTTTTTGTCTTCTACCTCTTGCTTCTTGTTTTTGAGTCTTGCCTCTTGCCTTTTGCCTCTTGCCTCTTAACTCTGGCCTTTTTAGTATTTTGTCTCGTTTCTCGCCTTATGCCTCTAGCCTCTTGCCTCTTGTGTCTTTTGTCTTTTGGTTTTCGTTATGTTTCTGGTTTTTTGCCTCTTTCGTTTTCGTCTTTTGTCTCTCGACTTTCTTTTGTCTTTTGTTTTTCGACTTTCTTTTAGCTTCCGTCTTTTGAATTTATTTTGTATTTCAACTTTCTTTGGTATTTCGTCTTTTAACTTTCTTTCGTCTTTGGTTTTTCGACTATCTTTCGTCTTTCGACTTACTTTCGCCTTTTGACTTGCTTTCATATTTTGTCTTTCGTCTTTCGTCTTTATTCTTGTTTCTGGCCTACAGACTCTTGCCTCTTGCCTCAGACCACTTGCCTCTTGTCTCTTGCCTCTTGCCTCATGCCTCTTGCTTCTTATATCTTGCCTTTTGCCTTTTGCCTGTTTTTGTCTTTTGTACTTTGTCTTTCGTCTATCGACTTTCCTTCGGCTTTCGTCTTTTGACTCTTTTTCGTCTTTCGACTTTCTTTGGTATTTCGTTTTTCGACTTGCTTTCGTCTTTAGTTTCTCTACTTTCTTTCATCCTTCGTCTTTCGACTTTTTCCTGATTTTCGACTTGCTTTCATCTTACGTCTTTCGTCTTTCGTCTTTTGTCAGTATTTTTGTTTCTTGCCTTAAGCTCTTGCCTCTTGCCTTTTGCTACTTGTCTCTTGCCTTTTGCCTCTTGCCTTCTGCTACTTGCCTCTTGCCTTATGCCTCTTTCCTCTTTTTTCTTGCCTCTTGCGTCTTTCATCTTTAGGCTTTCGACTTTTTTTCGTATTTCGTTTTTCTTTACAATTTTTTCGTCTCTTTTCTTGCAGCTTGCCTCTTGCTTCTTGCCTCTTGCCTCATGCCTCTTGCTATTTGCCTCATGTTTCTTGCCTCTTTTGTCTTTTGTCATGTGTCTTTTATCTTTTGTCTTTCGTCTGAAGACTTTCTTTAGTATTTCGTCTTTCGACTATGTTTCGTCTTTTGCCTATCTCTTGTGTCTTATGTCTTTCGGCTTTCGGCTATTATTATTCGTCTTGCCTTTTGCCTCTTGCCTTTTGCCTTGTGCCTTTTGCCTCTTGCCTCTTGCTTCATGCACTTATCGTCTTTCGTCTTTCGTTTATCAACTTTGTTTCTTATTTCATCTTTCTACTTTCTTTCGTCTTTCTACTTTCTTTTGAATTTTTTTTATCTTTAATCATTAGTTTTTAGTCCTTCTTACGGCTTCTCGCCTTTTGCTTCTTGCTTATGGCACTTGCTTTTTGCGTTTTGCCTTTTTGTCTTTAGCCATTTACCTTTTTTCGTATTTGGTCTTTCGACTTGCTTTCGTATTTTGTCTTTTATAGTTCGTCGTTCGTCTTTTGTTTTTCGACTTGCATCTTGCGCCTTGCATCATGCATCTTTTGACTTTCTTTCGTCTTTCGACTTTCGTCTTACGTCTTTTGTCTTTTATTATTTGTCTTTTGACTTTCTTTCGTATTTCGTCGTTTGACTTTTTTTTGTCTTTCGTCTTTCGACTTTCTTTAGTCTTTGAACTTTAATTTCTCTTTTGACTTTCTTTTGTCTTCAGTCTGTTAACTTTTATATTTTATTTATCGAATTTCTTTCGTCTCTTGTCTTTTGACTTTTTTGTATTTAGTATTTCGTCTTTGATCCTTTATATTTCATCTTTCCTCTTGCTTATGCTTCTTGCCTTTTGCCTAATGCTTCTTGATTATTGCCTCTTTTGTCTTTTGTCTTGAGACTTTAGACTTTTTTAAGTATTTTTGTTTTCCGACTTTGTTTAGTCTTTAACCTTACGACATTTTTTGTATTTCGCCTGTTATCTTTTGTTTTTAATTTTTTGTCATCCCTCTTGCCTCTCGCCTCTTGCCTTGTGCTTCTTGCCTCTTGCCTTTTGCCTCTTGCTTATTGCCTCTTGCTTCTTGCCTTTGCCTTATGCCTCTTGCTTCTTCCTTCATTCGTCTTTTGTTATTTGTCTTGCTTATTGCCTCTTTCTTTTTGCCTATTGCCTCTTGCCTGCAGCCTCATGCTTCATGCCTCTAGCCTTTTGCCTTATGCCTTTTCCCTCTAGCGTCATTTGTTTTTCGTCTTCCGACTTTTTTCGTATTTCGTCTTTTGTCCTTAATTTTTCATTTTCTTTTTTGCCTCTTGCCTTTTTCTTCTTGCCTTAAGCCTCTTGCCGCCAGCCTCTTGCTTCTTTTGTCTTGCCTCTGGCCTCTTGCTTCTTTTATTTTGCCTTTTATTTGTTGCCTCTAGCTTCTTGATTTTTGCCTCTATCCTATAGCCTCTTACATCTTGCGTTTGGCATTTTGCCTCTTGTTTCATGCAACATGCATAATGTTTTCTGCTTCTTGCCTATTTTTTCTTGCATCTTTTGTCTTTTGTCTATCTTCTTGCCTTATGCTTTTTGCTTCTTGCCTTTAGCCTCTTGCCTTTTGCCTGTTGCCTCGTGCCACATGCCTTATGCATCAGGCCTCTTGTTTCGCGCCTATTATCTTTTTCGTCTCTTGTCTTTTGTCTTGACTCTTGCCTCTTGCTACCTTGTTTCTTTTGTCTTTTGTCTTTAGACTATATTTAGTATTTTGTCTTTCAACTTTGTATTTTTCTTTTGTCTATCGACTTTCTTTCGTCTTTCTTATTGCCTCTTTCGTCTTGCCTCTTGCCTCTTGCCTATTTTGTAGTTCATTTTTTGTTTTTCGACTTTTTTACGTCTTTATTCTTTTGACTTAATTTCGTATTTAGTCTTTAAACTTTTTTTGGTCTTTTGTATTTTGATAATTTTTTGGTACTTTGTCTTGTGACTTTTTTCGCATGACGTCTTTTGACTTACTTTCACAATAGGTCTTTCATCTTTCATTTTTGTCCTTACGTTTGCTTTTTGCCTCTTGCATTTTGCCTTTTGATTCTGGCCTCTAGCTTCTTGACACTAGCTTATTAATTCTTGACTCTTCCATCTTTTGTTTGGCCTCATGCTTCTTGCCTCTTGAATTTTGCTTTTTTATTTTTGTATTTTGTCTCTTGACTTTCTTTTGTCTTTTGTTATTAACTTTATTAACTTTAACCTTACGACTTTCTTTTGTATTTCGTCTTTTATCTTTTGTTTTTAATTTTTTGTCCTCCCTCTTGCCTCTTGCCTTGTGCTTCTTGCCTTTTGTCTCTTGACTTTTGCCTCTTGCTTCTTGCCTCTTGCTTCTTGCCTTTTGCTTCTTGCCTCTTGCCTTTTGCCTCTTGCTTCTTTCTTCATTTGTCTTTCGTTATTTGTCTTGCTTATTGCCTCTTACTTTTTGCCTATTGCCTCTTGCCTGCTGCCTCATGCTTCATGCATCTAGCCTCTTGCCTCATGCCTTTTGCCTCTAGCGTCTTTTCTCTTTCGTCTTCCGACTTTTTTCGTATTTCGTCTTTCGTCTTTAATTTTTTCGTTTTCTTTCTTGCCTTTTGCCTTCTTCTTCTTGTTGTCTGCCTCAAGCCTTTTGCTGATTTTGTCTTTTGTCTTGCCTATGGCCTCTTGCTTCTTTTATTTTGCCTTTAACCTGTTGCCTCTAGCTTCTTGCCTTATGCCTTCTGCCTATTTACTTTTTTATCTTTCGTCTTTTGTCTATCGTTTTGCCTTATGCTTTTTGCCTCTTGCCTCTAGCCTCTTGCCTTATGCCTCTTTTATCTTTCGTCTTTCGTTTTTAGTTTTTTGTTGTTTTAATGCCTCTTGCTTTTTGTCTCTTAAATCTTACCTCTTTCCTCTTGCTTCTTGCTTTTTTTTGTATTTTTTCTTGCCCTTTGCAACTTGCCTCTTGTGTCTTACCTATAGCTCGTTGCCTCTTGCCTCTTGTTTTTAGTTTTATGCCTTTAGCCTCTTGCTTTTTGCCTCGTATTTTTTGCTTTGTATTTTTGTATTTTTTTTTGTATTTTGCCTCTTGCATCTTGCTTCTTTCCTATTGCCACTTGCTTTTTATTTCTTGCCTATAGCCTCTTGCCTCAATCTTTTTGTATTTTTCCTCTTGCCTCTAGCCTTTGGTTTTTTGCCTGTTGCCTTTTGGCTCTTGCCTTTTTTGCCTTTTGTCTTGTTTTTTGTTTGTAGTTTTTTGATTTTTGCCTTTTGCTTCTTGTGTCTTGCTACTTGTTATATGCCTCTTACCTCTTGCCTGTTGCCTCTTGCCTCTTGCCTCTATGCTCATGCCTCATGCCTAATGCTTTTTGCTTTTTTTCTTGTTTTTTTATTATAACGTCTTTTGTCTTGCCTCATGCCGCTTGCCTTTAGCCTTTTGCTTCTTGCCTCATGTTTTTGCCTCTTGCCTCTAGCCTCTAGCCTTATGCCTTTTTTATCTTTTATCTTTTGTCTTTAAAATTTCGTCGTTATTCTAGCCACTTGGCTTTTGCCTCTTGCCACTTGCCTCTTGCCTCTTGCCTATTCCCTAATGCTTCTTGCTTTTTTCGTCTTGCTTTTTGCCTCTTGCCTCTTGCTTTTTGCTTTTTGTTGCTTGATTATTTTGTCTTTTGTTTTTTGATTTTTGACTTTCTATAGTATTTTGTCAGTTAACTTTTTATCGTAGTATGTCTTTCGACTTGTTTTTCTTGTTCGTCTTTGGACTTTTATTCGTTTGTCATCTTTTAACTTTTGTTTGTATTTTGTATTACATAACGATGAATTAGAATTACGAAAAAGTAAATATAGAAAAGCATAGAAAATAACAGATAAGCTACATAAAGAAGTAGAATAGCAAAAGTTAGATAAAAAAAGCGAAAATTTAGGTAAATAAGCAAAGAAAAAAGCACATTAGCTTAATTAATGAATATGCAAAATGAATGAGTAAAATAGCAAAAAAGAGGGTAAAAAAGCTTGAAATATGTAAACAAGAGCGACAAACAGCAGATGAAAAAAAACTAGGAGTAATAAATAAAAAAAGGGGAGATAAGCTAAAAATATGGGCACAAAAGCATAGATAAAAGCAAATAAGCAAAATAAAGGAGTAAAATATCGAAAAAAGAAAATAGAGCTAAATATATGGGAACAAAAGCAAAGTGAAAAGCGCGTAAGCAAAATGTTAGAGTTAAATAACAAACTTAGGATATAAGAAATGCATAAATATAAGTGCAAAAGCAAAGAACAGAGCAGATAAGCAAAATAAAAAAGTAAAATAGCTAAGAAGAGTACAGAAAAGCTGATAATATAAGTAAAAAAGCAAATTAAAAGCTAATATGCAATATAAAGGATTAAAATGGTAAAAAAGAGGGTAAAAGAGCTGAAAATATGGGTACAAAAGCAAACAAAAACACAGATAAGCGAAATTAAGGAGTCAAATTGCAAAAAGAGTTAAAATGCTAAAAATATTATTACAAAAGCAAAGAAAATGTCATACAAGCAACATAAAGGCGCAAAAAAGCAAAAAAGAGGGTAGAAGAGCTGAAAATATGAGTATAAAAGCAAAAAAGAGCAAACAAGCAAAGTAAAGAAGTAGATTTAAAAACAAAGATAGAAGAAGAGCTGAAAATTTTAAGTACAACAGCAAAGAAAATTAACGTAAGCAAAATTAAAGATTAGAATAGAAAAAAATAGGTTAAAAAAGCTGAATACGTAAGTACAAAAGCAAAGGGCAAAGCATTTAAGCAAAATTCGGTTGTAAAGTAGCAAAAATAAGGTATAAGAGATGAATATATATGAGTACATAAGCTAAGTAAAGAGCAGATTAGCAAAATAAAGAAGTAGAATATCAAAAAAGGGAGTAGAAGAGCTAAAAATTTAAATACTTAAGCAAAAGTAGCAGATAAGGAAAATGAAGAAGTAGAATAGCAAAAAAAAAATAGAAGAGCAGAAAATTTAGGTTTAAAAGCAAAGAAAAGAGCATACAGGCAAAATGAAAGAGTAGAATTACAAAAAGAACATAGAAAAGCTGAAAACATGAGCACAAAAGCAAAGAAAAAAGCAGATAAGCAAAATGAGGGTGTAGAATAGCAAAAAAGAGGGTAAAAGAGCTAAACATATCAGTACAAATGCAAAGAAAAGAGCCGATAAGCAAAATAATGGAGTGAAATATCAAAAAGTGAGTAAAAAAAGAAAAAAATTGCCTTATGCCTCTCGCATCTTGCCTCTTGCCTCCTGCAGCTTGCCTCTTGCGTCTTTCGACATTCTTTCGTATTTCGTCTTTCGAATTTCTTTCGTATTTCGTCTTTTATTTTTAGTCTCTGCCTCTTGCCTCTTGCTTGTTGCCTCTTGCCTTTTGATTTTTTTCTCTTGCCTCTTCCGTCTTGCTTCTTGCCTGTAGCCTCTTTCCTCTTGCCTTTTGCCTCTTTTCTATAGCCTTCTGCCTTTGCATAAAGCCTTTTGCTTCTTGCCTCTTTCCTCTTTCGTCTTTCGTCTTCCGTCTTTCGTCTTTCGTCTTGTTTCTTGCTACTTGCCTCTTGCCTCTTGCATTTTGCCTTTTGCTTGTTGCGTCTTGCTTCTTGCTTCTTGCTTTTTGCTTTTTGCCTCTTGCTACTTGCCTCTTTCCACATGCCTTTTTCTTCTTGCATCTTGGCTTTTGACTCTTTTGTCTTTAATCTGGCCTCTTGCCTCTTGTCTGTTGCCTGTTGTTTCTTGCCTTTTGCATCTTGCCTGTAGCCGTTTGCTAATTGCCTCTTGATTCTTGCCTCTTCCCTCATGCCTCATGCCTTATGCCTCTTGCCTCTTGTCTTTTAACTTTTTTGTCTTTTGTCTTTCGTCTTGCCTCTTGCCTTTTGCCTCTTGAATCTTGCAGCTTGCCTCTCTCGTCTTTTGTCTTTCGACTTATTTTAGTATTTCGTCTTTCGACTTACTTTCGTATTTCGTCTTTAAAATTTATTTTGTCTTTTGTTTTTAATTTTTTATCCTACCTCTTGCCTCTTGCCTTTTGCCTATTGCTTTTTGCCTTTTGAGTCTTGCAATTGGCTTCATGCCTCTTGCCTCTTGCCGCTTGCCTCTATCGTCTTTTGTCATAAGTCTTGCCTCTTGCCTCTTGCTTGTTGCATCTTGCCTCTTGCATTTTGATTTTTTTCTCTGGCCTCTTGTGTCTCGCCTCGTGCCTCTTGCCTCATAGCTAATGCCTTTTGCTTTTTGCCTCTTGCCTCTTTCCTCTTTCGTCTTTCGTTTTTCGTCTTGACTCTTGCCTCTTGCTTGTTGTCTCTCGCTTTTTGTCTTCTGCCTCTTGCCTTTTGTTTTTGAGTCTTGCCTCTTGCCTTTTGCCTATTGCCTCTTGCCTCTTGCCTATTGTTTATGCCTTTTACATCTTGCCTTTTGCCTCTTTTCTGTTTCGACTTTTGTCTTCTGTCGTGCCTCTTGCCTCTTGCCTCTTTTCTCTTGCTTTTTTGTTTTCTGCCTCTTGCCTCTTGTTTTTTGAGTCGTGCCTCTTGCCTCTTACCTTTTGCCTCTTGCCTTTTGCCTCTTGCTTGTTGCCTCTTGATTCTTGCCTCTTGCCTCTTGCATCTTTTAACTTTCTTTAGCATTTTATCTTTTGACTTTCTTTCGTCTCTTATCGTTAGACTCTTTCGTATTACAACTTTAGTCTTAATTTTTTCGTTTTTTTCTTGCATTTTGCCTCTTGTATCTTGCTTCTTGCCTCATGCCTCTTGCCTATTGCCTCTTGCCTCTTAACTTTGGCCTTTTTAGTCTTATTTTTTGTTTCTTGCTTTATGCCTCTAGCCTTTTGCCTCTTGTGTCTTTTGTCTGTCGTCTTTCCTTTTTCGTTTTGTTTCTTGCATTTTGCCTCTCGCCTTTTGCCTCTTTTGTTTTCTTCTTTAGTCTCCCGACTTTCTTTTGTCTTTTGTTTTTCGACTTTCTTAAGCATTTCGTCTTTTGATTTTATTACGTCTTATAACTTTCTTACGTATTTTGTCTTTCGTATTGATTTTTTTGTTTTTTTTCTTGCCTTTTTCCTTTAGATTTTTGTTACATGCCTTTAGCCTCTTGCATTTCTACTTGCCTCGTGCCTCATGCCTCATGCATCAGGCCTCTTGCCTCTTGCGTCTTGCCTCTTGTCGTTTTATTTTTTTGTATTTTGTCTTTCGTCTTGCCTCTTGCCTTTTGCCTCTTGCCTTTTGCAGCTTGCCTCTCTCGTCTTTTGTCTTTTGTCTTTCGACTTATTTTAGTATTTCGTCTTTCGTCTTACATTCGTATTTCGTCTTTTGAATTTCTTTCATCTTTTGTTTGAAATTTTTCGTCCTACCTCTTGCCTCTTGCCTTTTGCCTATTGCTTTTTGCCTTTTGAGTCTTGCAATTGGCTTCTTGCCTCTTGCCTCTTGCTGCTTGCCTCTTTCGTCTTACGTCATAAGTATTGCCTCTTGCCTCTTGCCTCTTGCTTGTCGCCTCTTGCCTCTTGCATTTTGATTTTTTTCTCTTGCCTCTTGCGTCTTGCCTCTGGCCTCTTGCCTCATGGCTAATGCCTTTTGCTTTTTGCCTTTTGCCTCTTTTCTTTTCGTCTTTCGTCTCTCGTCTTGCCTCTTTATTCTTGCCTTTTGCCTCTTGCTCTTTGTCTTTTGCCTCTAGCCTCTTGCCTTTTCAGTCTTGCCTCTTGCCTCTTGCATTTTGCCTCTTGTATCTTGCCTTTTGCCTTTTGCCTCCTGCCTCTTGCCTTTTGCGTCTTGACTTTCTTTTTTCTTTTATCTGTTGACTCTCTTTCATATTTTGTTTTAAGTCTTTCGTCTCAAATTTTTCGTTTTTTCTTTTGCTTTTTGCCTCTTGTATCTTGCTTATGTCCTCTTGCCTTTAGCATATTGCCTCTTGCTTCTTGTTGCTTGCCTCTTTCGTCTTTCGTCTTGACTCTTGCTTGTTGTCTCTTGCTTTTTGTCTTCTGCCTCTTGCCTTTTGTTTTTAACTCTTGCCTCTTGCCTTTTGCCTATTGCCTTTTGCCTCTTGCCTCTTGCCTATTGTTTATGCCTTTTACATCTTGCCTCGTGCCTCTTTTCTGTTTCGACTTTTGTCTTTTGGCGTGCCTCTTGTCTTTTTTTTTGCTGTTTTTGTTTTCTGCCTCTTGCCTTTTGTTTTTTGAGTCGTGCCTCTTGCCTTTTACCTTTTGCCTCTTGCCTTATGTCTCTTGCTTTTTGCCTCTTGCCTTTTGCCTCTTGCATCTTTCAACTTTCTGTAGCGTTTTATCTCTCGACTTTCTTTCCTCTCTCATCGTTAGACTCTCTTTCTTATTTCATCTTTAGTCTTTAATTTTTTGTGTTTTTCTTGCATCTTGCCTCTTGTATCTTGCTTCTTGTCTTATGCCTCTTGCCTATTGCCTCTTGCCTCTTAACTCTTGCCTTTTTAATCTTTTGTTTTGTTTGTTGCTATTTGCCTCTAGCCTCTTGCCTATTGTGTCTTTTGTCTGTCGTCTTTCGTTTTGATTTTGTTTCTTGCATTTTGCCTCTTGCCTTTTCCCTTTTTTGTTTTCGTCTTTAGTCTCTCGACTTTCTTTTGTCTTTTGTTTTTCGACTTTATTAAGTATTTTGTCTTTTGATTTTATTTTGTCTTTTAACTTTCTTTCGTATTTTGTCTTTTGTATGGAATTTTTTGTTTTTTTTCTTGCCTTTTTCCTCTAGCATTTTGTTACATGCCTTTAGCCTCTTGCATTTCTTCTTTCCTAGTGCCTAATGCTTAATGCATCAGGCCTCTTGTTTCTTTTGTCTTTCGTCTTTAGACTTTATTATTATTTTGTCTCTCAACTTTGTATTCTTTTGCATTTATGGACTTTCTTCCGTTTGTTTTATTGCTTCTTTTCTCTTTCCTTTTGCCTTATGCATATTTCGTCGTTCATTTTTTGTTTTTCGACTTACTTTTGTCTTTAGTCTTTTAACTTTATTTCGTATTTTGTCTTTCGACTTTCTTTCGTCTTTCGTCTTTTGACTTTCTTACGTCTTTTGTATTTCGATTATTTTTTTTAGATTTCTTTTGCCTCTTGCCTTTTGCTTTTTGTTTCTTGCTTCTTGGCACTGGCTTCTTGCCTTTAAAATCTTTCATCTTTTATTTTGTTTTTTGCTTCTTGCCTCTTGCCTATTGCTTCATGCCTCTTGCCTGTTTTATTTTTGTCTTTTGTCTCTTGACTTTTTTGTTTTTTTGTTTTTTGACTTTATTTAGTATTTTGTCTTTAGACTTACTTTCGTCTTTTGACTTTTTTTTGTATTTCGTCTTTCGTCTTAAATTTTTCTTATTTTTTCTTGTATTTTGCATGTTGCATCTTGCTTCTTTTTCTTGCCTCTTGCTTTTTGTTAGTTGTGTCTTTTGTCTTATGACTTTTTTACTTATTTCGTATTTCGTCATTAATTTGTTGTCCTTTTTTTGCTTACTGCTTCTTGTTTCTTGATTATTTTGTTTTTTGTGTTTTGACTTTTTATAGTATATTGTTTCTAGACTTTTTATCGTATTTCGTCTTTCGACTTTTTTCCGTCTGTCGTCTTTTGACTTTTTTGTATTTTGTATTACATAATAATGTATAAGAATTACAAAAAGCAAGTATAAGAGTTGAAAATATAGGTACAAAAGCAAAAAAAGCAGATAAGCAAAATAAAGTTAAAGAATAACCAAAATAAGAGTAGAAGAGCTAAAATATAGGTAAAAAAGTAAAGAAAAGAGCACATTAGCTAAATTAATAAGTAAAATAGCAAAAAAGAAGGGAGAAGCTAAAAATATAAGAACAATCAGGGAAAAAACAGGTAAGTTAAATAAACGAAATATATGACAAAAAAGTAGGTAGAAAAAGCTTAAAATATAATTACAAAAGCAAAGTAAACAGCAGATAAGCAAAATAAAAGAGTAGAATAGCAAAAATAAGGGCAAAAGAGCTTAAAATATAGAAACATAAGCAAAAAAAGCAGCTAAGCTTAATAATAGAGTAAAATTACAAAAAAGAGGGTATAAAAGATAAAAATATCAGTACAAAAGAAAATAAAAAAGCAGTTAAGCAAAATAAATAAGTAAAATAGCAGAAAACAGGGTAGAAACGCTACTAATATAAGTAAATAAGCAAAGAAAAAAGCAGATTATTAAAATGTAGGCTAAGAATTACAAAACAGAAAATAAAAGAGCAAAAAAGATGAGTACAATAGCAAAAAAAACAGTTAAAAAAATAAAGTAGTAGAATAGCAAAAATGAGAGTAGAAGAGCTAAAAGTATCGATTAAAAATGCAAAGGACAAAATAAATATGCAAAATAAAAACGTAAAATGGCTAAATAGAGAGTAGAAAAGATTAAAATATGTGTAAATAAGCAAAAAACAGCAAATAAAAAAAATCTAAAAGTAGAAAATAAAAAAAGTAGATAAGCTAAAAATATGGGTCCAAAAGAAAAGATAAAAGCAAAAAAGGAAAAAAACAAGTAAAATAGCAAAAAAGAGGGTAAAAGAGCTAAAAATATAGGTACAAAAGCAAACAAAAGAGCAGATAAGCAAAATTAAGGAGTAAAATTGCTAAAAAGGGTAAAAATGCTAAAAATATTTCACAAAAGCAAAGAAAAGGGCATATAAGCAACATAAAGGAGTAAAATAGCAAAAAAAAGTAAAAGAGCTGAAAATACGAGTATAAAAGTAAATAAAAGAGCAAACAAGCAAAGTAAAGTAGTAAAATTAAAAACAAAGAGAATAGGCAAGCTAAAATTTTTTATTTACAACAGCAAAGAAAATAGCAAATAAGGAAAATGAAGAAAGATAATTTCAAAAAAAGAGGGTAGAAAAGCTTAAAATATGGGTAA
>JAQIXS010003065.1:0-19500 GCA_034700785.1 Rossiulus vilnensis
AAACGTGAATTATTGTAATTGTTTATGCATTTGCTCTCTGAAATCAACTGGAAATTTCATTCTTTCGGAATAACCGCTCTAAGCGAAACAATGCTTTCCTCCAACAAGCACTCGTTTTGAAACCGCGGTTATTCGTTGTTTATCATAAATAAACATCGTTTTTCGAAGTTATCCTGGATTTATTTCGGTTTCCCAAGGAGACAACAAGATGAACAAGATGAAAACAATAACAGCCAAAAGTGTTCTTTTAAATTTCTGTGGATGAAAAAATCAGGAAACCACGAACGGCTAGAAAACGTCAACAAACTAAATTTACTGCGCCATCAAATGAGCTAAAATTGATACAGGGTCATAAGTTTACTATTAAAGTAACGCGATATTCTACTGCAAACTACCAGTCTGCTCATACATTTTATCAATAGTTTTATTCTCAATATCTCTACGGCAAGACTTATCTAACAAAAAAAATTTTAAGTAATATTGCAAATTACTGCAAAGCACAGAGCATAGTATGCCTCAACGATTTTCAGAAATATCTAGTCTAAATTCTATAGAAGAATTACGTATTTTCTCCTCAAGCAAATATTGAGTAGAAAAACCAGAAATTATTTGAGAAATCATATCGTTTTCCATTCAGTTTCATCTTCTTTTCCAAAACAGCAATTTCCAAAAGTGCCAATTATACTAGACCTTTAGGATTGAAGTTTAAGTCTCACTTATCAATCGCTGCGTGTCACGGCCGTCACAACACCCGGATTAATAACAGAATCGATTCGGAGTTACCCGGAATTAGCACCATGTTTGCGAATCCCGAGAAATCCCAATGAACCTACCTGTATGCCATGAAGGACAAAAAGACTTGTCAAACCGATCAACGTCACCGATCCATTACGGATCAAAAACAGCTGAATAATTGATCAATGGCTTTCACAATGAGCTTCGAGATCGAGCTTAGCATGCCACCCACCAACCATACAAAACTCAAGTTGAAAAACCTTTAACGTAAAACCCAAGCAGCCCAAATTAAATAATTACTCACCAGAAAATCAATGAGGAAACTAATTTACTCCAGTGCGAAACCAATGATGCAACTTGATCTAGTTCTGCTAGTTCACTTGAACTGGGGTTCATTGAAAGCAAAATGCTTAATTAATTAGGGGCCGTCCATAAAGAACTGTTTACAGAGAGATTAAAGTAGGGGGCTTACCAAAATTAGACGATCATGGACTCACCCAAGATTGCCCACCAACAGTGAACAACGTATTTTGTCATACTTTTAAATTGACATCAGCCTGCCCCATAAAGAAATCGTGTATTGATAATATTTTTTCCCCAAATTGACAACTGAAAGGAAATGCATTGGTAATACAATTGTAATGTTTATTTTATATGCAGTTCCTAATTAAACGCATGTTGAAATGAATTACTGTCTCAATGCACTGATGAATGCATTTCAAAAATAAATGCTTGTTGAAATGAATTACTGTCTCAATCTACGTGTATTACTAAATGCATTTCTTAATTTGGGTGCTTAAAAACCTTTATCAAATTACATCATGTTACCAGGCATATTCACCTGATATAACGACCTATTAACAATATTTGTTAATTAAGGTTAATTATCCTTTGGTTATAAGGTTAACGTCGAATCACCTCAAATAAACGTCATTTACAGTAAATTTTCACGTCATGTCATGCGGAAATGCGGCGTTATTTTCGTTGCAATGGAAATACACGCATAAAAGCACATTTATCCGGGGGCATTATGCCAATTTAGGTCTTTTCTTAGACAAATTAATCGACTTCATTTCTGTCCAAAATGTGCTTTATATACGGGACGGGAGGGTTTCGAAATTCGAAAGATCAAAAACTCCACATTTTGAAGAACGTCCTTCATGGATGGACCTTTAAGAAAGATTCGGAAAACCCAGCTTGCTGTGCTGCTTAATTAATCTCAGTTTTCATAGATGGCCGAAAGAGTGCCTGAAACCCCATGCCCTCTGGTGGCTGAAATCCCTTCCAAAGGCCATAAGGACCTTGCCAATGTTTACTCATTATACGAGTCACTAATCACCACGTTTATTTATTTCATTCTAGCAATACAAAGGTGGTGTTCAGGTTCGAAAAAGTGGTTTTCCAAAGTGCCTCCGCCGTCGGCATGGGCGACCCATCAAGTTCACGATCTTTTTCCCAATTAATTATAGTTTGTAAATGAATGGAAATCTGGTCGTGATCCGCCCTGCAGGAAAACCCGAATCTAATCACGGGTTATAAAAACCACATTCGAAATGACAAAAAATAAGTCCGTTAAGGTTGGCCTATCGGGCTGATCTTTCGCTCCCAAACGAGATTCGGCGAGACTTATCGCGAGATCAGATGATGCATGGGAGTTGCGTGAAAAATCTTTCGAGGAATTTGATAATGAAAGAAAGCTGGTAATACTGCTACCGTGCGGGGGGCCCACCGTCACCTTGGGATTTTCCGAAAATTTACCACACTTGCATGTGTAACGGTCGACATTTCGCACCTGTGTGCTGGCGAAGCACATACGTCACTAAACACGACTACGTCATTAAACATGGCAACATTGAATCCTACAAAAACAAGGTAACACTTCAATTTGTGCACGTCAAACGCTAAGTGGCTCCTATCGATCAATAGGTATAATTAAGAATGTTATTGTTTATTTTATAATGAGGTCATTTTCATAAACGTATTAGAAAACAACATGCACATGGAAAATATGCATTTAGAAATCTCAGATTACTATTTTTTTTCGCTTCCAGACCGTATTGGTCCCCCTCGTTAACGTTTAATAATGCGTTTTCAAAATTAATAGTTACAGACCTGAAAAAGTTGTTGTCCGCCATGTGACAAGGAGCTCGGATGACTAGCCGTTTGGGAAGACGGCGAATTTCTCTGGTTTTCAACCCTGCAAAAAAATGACAAGATTATGCAGGCTTTGTTTGGCTGTAAAGATTAAAAATTAGGTACAGGAAACAAGAGTCCGTTTTTATACGTCAAGCGAAATATGCATGAAAGTAGATTTAAAGCAACAATAATATAGAAAAATACATGCATATCAATAAGACAATTTCCGTATTTACTCCTTGCATGCTAGTTAGTTGGAAAACTAGTTTCTAATAATTTGTCAAAGTTTTCAAAGAAAGAAAACAGAAGGTTAAATAACAGCGGAGAAACATTAAGGCGAAAACAATGATTGAACGTGGATTCTAGAAAACGTTTCTGAAGAATTTTTAAAACGTGCAACTATTCTGCCGAAATACAGAACATTTCGGAAAAGCCAGAAACATTTCGTATTGAGTTCTTTTGAGTTATAGAATAGGAAAAATTATTTTACGAAACTAATTTTTTCGTCAAATAAATCGTTTTTACTTATTTACCTTGAATTTAAAATGATTTCACATTTTTCTGACAAAGCAATTGTCACCAATGCACTAATAATTTAACAATTGCTATGCCATTAGATTCTAACACCGGAATTGTCTTACAAAGAATTTTATTAAACCGTTGTTTCATCACCAGTTGTTCAGCTCACTAAAACAAATGTTTCGATTAAATATCAATCGAAACACCCATGAAAATATATCAAGTAGAAATTAAAGGATATTTTCTTAAAAACTCATGAAACCAACAAAACAGGAAACAGGAAGTTGGAATCCCGGACCATGAGTGCTTAGCGCCAGCTGGAGCTTGTCAACAGAACTAGTCCAGGCAAACGTTAAATGACCCAGGCACACCCACAGAAAACAATTCGGCGGAAGTGCAATTGTCAGTTTAGTGTTAAAACTGTCTATGTACATTAGACAGTTGTCAGAACAAACGTTAAAGACCTCAGAAAACATTTCCGCAAATTTACGATTAGCGTAGGATTGGGTCAAGGAAAGAATGGATTTGCTGCAATCGCAAAATCGAATCAAAACTTCTGTTATTAGTATTTTTATTTTTTTAAATTTTGTTTAGCTTCTTTAAACCTATATAATGAAATAGTAGTTTCGATATTAAAACATAAATTTATACATTTTTAGCCAACGACTTAAATTATTTTCAATTTTTTTTAAAATGACATTTGAGACGTATCAAACGTAATTTACAAAAGATTGAATGTAAAACCATGTTTCGTTTTACGGCATTTCACTTTACAGCCCAACTTTCCAGGAAACTATCTATATGATGCTTAGTGACACATGCAGTGTCACGTATGAGTGTGCTAAACATCGGGTAACCCAATAGAAAGAAAGTAGTGAGTAAAGTGCACAAAGCATAGTGCTCTCGATAAACTGTCTTTTGGCACCGAAGTTAAAGAACTTCCTGGGAGTCGAAAGTCACTTCCTTCTTCGCATTGCCAATTTCAATCTTCTAACGTCATCCGATAACGATAAGCGCATAGTAAAAAGTTAAAACAGCAGATTACCGGGTATCGCTGCAACCCGTACTTCGCACTCGCGAAGACCGAACCACAATATTGACGAAGCAGCTCCTGGAAATTTCCGGACTGGCGGAAGGCCGTGCTGTTTTGCGCCAAGTGAGCAATTGGACCGATTGGCAATTGAGGGCATCGAGTCCTTAACACAAATGAAGCCGGCGGGGAATGATGGGCAACGGATACAAATCGAACTCATTCAATTTCAAGGTTCCAATTTATCGACAACAGAAATGACACAATTCCGAGCAATTTTCAATCTTCTTGTTTTCGTTCAGGAAGCCTGGTGATTCACGCACAGTTGCAAACAACAACAGAAATAATACTCTGTCCCCTTCTGGTATTGCACTAAATCATGGCAAATTTACAACGCATAAACTAGAACAAGTGTCTCCAGTATCCCACTGCCTTAAGAAGATGCCTATTTCGTTCATATACATGTACTGTGCTTCTAAAATATACGCAAACTCTTGCAAACGCTAGTCTTCAGTATTACATGCATTTAAATAGAGCAAAACAACCCACTTTTTATAAGTCTACACAGCTAACAAATACTCTACACTCTCCTTCGTATTATTTTATCCAAACTTAACAAATAATGTTCTTCATGGAACGTCTACATCTACACAGTTAGTTATACAATTATGCATGCACCATTTATAGATGTGATAAGAGGGTATATCAGGTATGGCACCTGCCCATGGCGCAATTTGAAAGGGGCGCCACTGAGCAGTTTCAGTCAATTGGTGCAGACAAAATTAAGGTTTCAATTTTGGAAAAAATTCGTCTACAGCGTTCAATTAATTAATTATTCAAATAAGCAAACCTCTGTTTAAAAATGTACATTAAAATCAATGATTTGTGATAAAAATTGGTCTAGTAAAACACCTTTGGGCAGAAAAAGAGTGCAAGTTTGACGTTTTGCTCCACCAAGGAATATATCTAGTTCATACAAAGACGCAACAAATCGTGTTTTTCCGAACATACTAAGTTACTACATGGGCCATGACGTTCATCCAGTACGCTATCGAGTGTGTTAATTTTGTCACATTTCACTTGCTTTTTGCACACCATGCATAAAGCCGTGAAAATGTCCCTCAAGTGCTTCTTCAAGGTTTGCATGTTCGAGTCATTTGCATAAACTTGCAATACGAAGTATATTACTAGGTTATTGACACAGTACATATGTTGCAATGAGTCATTAAACGTTGTAAGCATTACTTGAGAAAGATTTAGGCACGTGCCGCAGTTGCATAATGCGAAGTGCTTTCACACCGAGAGAAACATTTCTAAACCAGTTTCCGATCAATCAAATCAACCAGTGGAGTTAAATCATTCCATAAATGGTTTAAGATGCAGCACTGATATGTGGGTCTTAGTGCTTGAACGTATAGGAATCAAAACATTCAGAATACCATATTTCTTCATACATTATGTACATGTATCTTCCTCTCGTACATGACATACATTAAATATTATCTAACATACACTTGGAATGTTTCACATTGTGTGCGTCTAAAACTATCATCGACATTAATAGCCTGAGCATTTTTAAAAAAAATAAATGCTCTGTTTGCTAATATCCAACACGTATAATATAACACATCAATTTAATAGTGGCACAATGTTTTTAGCACAATGGCAGATATATTTCACAATGAAACGCATCATGAATGAAATTGTCGTAATCTTAGTAAATCATACTTTTATTTATGCTGCAAATATTTGCCCTTATTCATGCAGCTATCTGGAAACAATTTCTGCAATTGACTAGACTGAAAGATGCAATCAATCCAAGGCCAAGTCTACCTTAATCTCTATATAGCATGCCTTGTGAGATATCGTTATCAATTATACAAATGTTGTGTTGACATCTTTGAATGGGTCTTACTACAATACAGAAACAAGAATAACAAAGCTGTTCGTTGACATGCTTTCATTAAAAAATATACTGCTGAAATTTCGAATTTTATTGCATCATGATAGCCTGGTCTGGAGCAGGTTTATTCAGACGGAATTATTTGGATTTTCTCAGGTTTAATTAATTCTTATCTAGTCTCAGCCATACCCAAACCTCTATTGAAATAAAAACCTCTTGCAGGAAATCCATTTCTTCGGCTGTGGCTGCATTTTTTAATTATTTTAAAAGAAAAAGTGTATTTATTGTTTAGTTATTACAAAACAAAGTATGGAAACGAAAAACAATCGACCATTTCCTCTTGTTCCATGTTTAACAAATAAATAAACGTTGAGAAAACTTCAAAAGATGAGGAAGAGTTTCCACAATAAGGAAAAACGTGTTTTATCCTCATTTATCCTCATTCTCAATAGCACCCAACCAACGCTCAAATATAATAAATTAGATGCAGCAGTCGAAAAAAAAAAAAAAAACGTACTTTTTCACAAAACTAGGAAATGTAGAGATCATGACATGCAATCAGTTGCAATGTATTTCATTGGACCACGTTAGCCATTTTAAATTTACGTCTTCAAATAGTTGTCAGTGACTACAACCTCAGGCGAATTTGCCATAAATAAACAGAAAAACAAATTGGCAAATTCCAATCTCAACAGAAATGGCGGTAAAAAAGGTTTATCGCTTTGCTCTGAAAACTGGAGCACAATGTCAAACTTCCTGGTCAGAGAATGCCAAATAGCACATTTCAATTTCCTCCTGACCTCACTCCTAACCATGCATTCATCGTGAATAATCCGCACGAGCGGTGGAAGGCCATGTTTTCAGAAACGGTAGCCACCATCAAATGCATGGCCACCTGTTGAAGATAGCTTTGTGATATCAGGCCCTGCAGGCTAATTAATTGCAAGGATATTTTTTGATAAACAAATTAGGTGAGTCAAAACAAACCGAATGAAAATTACACATGTACATACAAAATAATTCTGTGGCATCGTATTGGAAGGACATTCTTGAGTCACGGTCCACGCACATACATGTACATGCATGTGAATACCATTCTGCCAATTAGTGTAGGATAATATAAACGTTCATAAAGGACGTACAAAGGTAGAGGGGGTGATTCACAAAATTCGGGATAAAGAGGGTGATTGACAAAATTCGGGGTAGGTGGGGCTTACAAGTGTCAATAAACTAGGATGTCCATCAACCATAAAGGTTATGGATGGCACCTATTGCAAAACACTAAACACCATCAACAAAACTATACCAAAGCTAATAAGGCGTTAGAGCATCTCTGCCTGCATGATGCATGACTTTCACTTCTTAACCACCTGCCAAACTGATCATAGGTCATTATCAAATTCTGCGCACACTCTGGAAACTGGGACAGGGTAAGCCGTTTGATTTTCAGTCCAGCAAACCTGTACAGAAACTGATTTTCTCTGCATGACCAAAAAAGAGAATACATGAATACAGCAGTAGTCCTGTACCAGATTTAAATCACTGATAGCACTTACAATTTTAGAGATTTCCAATGTCTGTCAAGCGCTGCAGTTGACCTTAAAGAATAACTAAAGAAAATGTTCATCTAATCTTCCCTCCAATAACATTTATTCCCCCCCGCTATTCCAATTCATCGAAAGTTTCGAAATACCTTATTTTATGGTTTACAAGCCAAACAAGGTGCTGGCCTTTGCCTAGATGAGCTATGTGCTTTTTATGTGCAAATGGAACGTGCAATGGATAAAGGCAGTTTCTGCTTATGGAATCGGTATTCCTAACAATCCTGCATTGCAACATGGACTATCCAGAATTCAAATGGACTGGAAATTAACTGTTTAGATAGCAAAGAAATGGGTTTGTCTTTGGCTAGCTAACAATTTGCTCTGCATAGCTGTTTTCGCCCCAAGGTGATGACTATGCTACTGCCACCTCTGGGCGCTCACGAGTAACTTTCATAAAATATTCAAACACCGCCTTCATGTCATCGTCAATAATGTCAAAAATATTGGCTAAACAATCAGGTTTTTTTCCTTTCTCTGTAGCCCACGTGATATCAGGCGTGTAACATTCTTTATTAATGAAGAATCCATAATTTTTTGGAGGATTTTCTTGAGGGCTGGGTTTATCAAAAAAATAGGGGCGTGTAGACGGTGCAGGTTTGATTTATAAACAAAAATATTATTAATGCTTTCAAAATTAACTCTGTTGTGAAGTTTTAATTAATCACTGGTTTGTGGAGCAAGTATTTGGGGTAATAAAAGACGACTAATATTTGCGGACATTTGCTTATCTTTCATGTGGACGCAAAATGACGTCCAGGTGGCGGCACCATCAGCACCGTCTTAAGGTGTAAGCGACTCAACTAAGCATCAACAAATAACTAACTTTACTCGCAATTCAGATAACGTTCAGTGACACTAATTTCATTTTATACACACAAAAGTGCTGGAAAATCTCACAACTGCCTAAAATTATTACCAAGGCATACCTACGTTTCTCTAATTTACCACTCTGAAATTCAGATAAACACTTCTCTTTTAGACGTCATGTGAAACTAACAAGGATCTCACTGTTTCGGTAAAAGTTACTAGAAACCTCATTCCTGCTCGTTATTTTAGCATACAATGAAGGTAACAAAGGGGAAAATATGATATGAGATAATTATATAAAATGACAAACAATATTGTGCGGAAGTATGTACTGTATTTCATGCCATGTGGATATTTCTTTACATTCACATAATGTATATGGTATTATAAACAAAACCACAAATAGCTTGAATTTAGGAGTATAATTATGATGTACCTTATTTGTTCACGAGTTCTGCTTGACCAAAATCAATCGATTCGAAGTTAGCGACTCCTTGACGGCGGAGTCTAAACGACAATTAGCCTATTTAACCACCAGGTGGAGGGAAAAGTCACTTAAATAATACATTTACAAGAATTTGCTCAAATTATAATTAATGATAACTTTTTGCCGAATTTATGGGGTTCGTAAAATGATATGGGATTCCCTAATTTTTCCCATCCATTTCAGCCATTTCTCTGGTTTACCTTCACAAGAAATGCTGGTCTATTTCAAACGGACCTGATGAATAAAACAGGGTTTTTAATAAAGCTCATTCAGGGCAGTTACAAGCTGCCAAGTGAATTAACACATGAGTTTCCCGTAAAACTGTCTTGATTTATACCTCCAATTAAAGCGGTTTCTTCGCCTTTTCGCAACGGACTGCTACCTAGTGCGAATCGGAATCGACAACTAATGATGTGGACAAGCCTTAAGTTGTAATCTTTGTCCGAGTCAATTAACTTTGATTAATTGGGTCAATTAAGATTACTACTTCGAAATTGCATGGGCGTGCACCACGCGATGAAAATATAAATATGAGATGAAATTTTGGACGAATGCATAAACTACATATAGGTCACTCAATTTCGGTCTATTTAAAACACAAATTGCGCTGAAACAACACGTTTCTGAAAGGTTTCATTCAACAGCTGCCCACGTGCTATTGGGAAAGGCCGTAAATCGTTTTAATACGAATTTAATTTTATGTAAATAGTAATAATATGGCCAATTTGCAAACAGCATTGACGGGGGAAGTTAAATATGTCCAAAAGCGAACTATGCAGTGAACGTCAACAAATATGAAATATCGTAAAGCTTTGATACATTTTACATCAATATTATAATTGGGCCAACTTCAAATAAAACATGGCGTGGAAATTACTTAAGAATTTCCGAAAGAATTATTGCCTGGTTAAACCCAGAAAAGGTCAGTCTAACTCAATTAAGTTTACCAAATACAAGCTCCACATTCAGCAAACGTGGAAAGTGACTTTGAGGTGTTTTCTTTAAACTAACAATGAGTTTCTCGCAATCTTGACCTACAATTCCACAATGTAAAAAATAACAATGCACAGATAAAACGATCAGTTTACGAGCTTCTAAATTTAAACACGAGAAGTTCAAGGAATTATTGAAACTTCAGAATTCATGTTGATACTTCCTGTGCTACAGCTGAGACATCGAGCGCAATGCTTCATGCTTCATGTGATTCATGTCCGATTTTCTAATGTTGATTAACTTTTTTTTAGTAGCTTACGAATGTATTTCTTTTTCGCATTTAGTTCCGCACATTTGTCCAATTTCGCATTTGGCAAATAAAACTGGGATTCGAATATTGTATTTAGCATATTTTTATCTGGAGATGTCTAGTACGTTTTCAAATACGGTGTACAATGCTTGGTGTCCATTTCAGAGGTGGGAGAGTGACAGTTGTCTCTCGAGAGTGGAAACTTGCACGCTTCGGCACAGAGTGCTATCGGACTATTCGGACAGTTATAATCGTTTATCTCAGAGAGTAACTCTCACAACTTCATAATACAATTTCTCAATTTGAGTATCGCTTCTGTTGATGTTTCAATCTCTATTTACACGTTATTTCCAAATCTGCTGGATTATCAACAAATACTCTCAATAGATCAAGCGGGCACGGTTCTGAGACAATGTAGCGATTTCACAGCATCGACTGACGGTACGAGAACTCAAATATTAAGTCCTCGTACATTTTAGGCACAGCATATGGGTGGAAAGGTCATTTCGACAATAAAGACAAGGCTATTGCGCACGTTAATGAATATCCTTGATTTAAATTTAATGAGAAAGTTAGATACTGCTATTAAAAGTTTATGTAACTACCCAAACACAGCGTTCATGTGCATGTATAATCAATGCTGCCTGTCAGAGGATAAATATAGAGCAGGCTAACCATGAGTTATATTGCATACCAATTAGGTATACCTTTGTGAAATGGTTGTCTGAGTACAGTTTAGTTCATAGCAACATTACAAATAAATAAAACAAATTAACTATAATAGACTTCCTTTTGGACGTCCTTTATGGATGACCAGCATAGAGAAAGCCACACCCATGACGCATATGAAGCCATAAAGAAAGAAAAATGGCGGCCAACAATAACATGGCTCAACCACAGGCTATTGCATTCTATTGGTCCATTTGAATTCCCAGTCTATTCTTTTCTTGATCCGACCTACATAAAAACAGTATCATTATTTTCTCCCTCTCACGGACGAGTTATGTAGGTGTTTTACTCTTCCCCTCACAAAATCCTTAGAATTAGTTAATGCATTTGTTAGGGTATTAATAGAAATGCCAAAGGCGAAATTTTTCGAAAAACTGACTCTCCAATGATGGATTTCTGCTTACATTTTCATACAAATATTTTTGGAAATACTATTAAGGGAACGCCGTTGGCGAAACTTTTAAATTTACATCACAAATCATAAGATTTATGCCACATTTCTGTACACTTTTTTAATGTTACATTTTTTTTACATAGCTTTGAGATCTAATTTTTCAAAATTATTCACTAATGGTGTTAATTTATAACAACATTAGTTTGATTAATTATTCACTAATGGTGTTAATTTATAACAACATTAGTGAATAATTTTGAAAAATTAGATCTCAAAGCTATGTGTTAATTTATAACACCATTAGTGAATAATTTTGAAAAATTAGATCTCATTCATTTTAAGACATTTTTGTTATTAAGGAAATGCCCAGGTAAAATCGTACTTACAGAAGTTGTTGCGAAATACTTTCAATCAAGGAAACGCCAGGCAATTTTTTTTAACGAAATGGATGAATTGGTAGAAGAAATTGCATGGCGTTCTGTTATTTTGTGGGTGCTCAGGGATCACGTTCACTCCGGGTCCTAAGTACGTGCTTATACTGCTTATCGGTTAATTCAGCCCTGTGTACAGTGCATGTACATCGTGTGTGGGTGCAGAAAGTTGTGGAGCCCATCTGGATGATTCGATTTGTCGAAAGTTGCACTCGGCTTCATTCGCCATGGCAACGCCGCATTCAGTAGCATTGCGCATCCCTCGCTGAAAAAGCGAAGCCAGTTCGGGTTTCTCTGGCAGAACGCCTCGGCCTTGACCGAGAAAATCTCAATGTGGCGTCCGTGCCAAATGGCGTTCATCTGCATTTTCGCACGCCCTGTACGGACGCGGCCTTGCAAAAGTTGGGACAGAAACCAAACCACGATCGGCGATGACGAATCCTCGCCGTTCGTGCAGACAGCTGGCCGTGCAAGCGTTTAAACAGCAGGGCAGAAACAAAAAAAGGCGTCTGATTAACATGCCTAAGAAGAATAACTGGCGATGCTTGAAAAATCAAGGCCTCGGTCGTTTCTTAAGGAACCGCAGACAAAACATGAGCACAATTGGTAATTCGCAAACGGCCACGGCAGCCTTGAACGGACAGCTCGCTTTTAATTTTTATACATTTTGCATTATTTGGCAGGAAAAAGCGAATTCGATCGGGTTGCGCCCAACCGGCACTTTATTGTACGTTGCTTTCGGTACCTAAAAACAAAGGCCGTCCTTAATTGAGCCCTGGCAAAAATACAAAAAGAAAAAACGCGATTAGGCCTAATTGGCACTTTGTCCAGGAAAATCCTGAACTGCAGGAAATCCTTGAATGCCACCGTATAATTATGACAGTAACGGTGATCGGAGGTTGTTGCCCGGTTGCACCACGGCATCGCGGGTCAAATGTAATCGATCAATAAAATACGTTTTAACGCGCAGTTGCTTTTGCGTTTCCTACCGACCTGCACCCCAAGAAGAAGCCAACGGTGCTGCCACCTGGAAGCTAACGTGCGCAAACAATACCGAAACGCTTGCTGATAACCCTACATGCACTTATTTGTAACCCTGAAATCCAGCCCTGCAATTTGGGGCGGGGAATTTCTACTCTTGTCCGACTAATTAACGTAAAAGCATAAAAATTGAACTCGTTTTTTGGTGCTAAAAAGAGATTTTTAAGTAGCTAATTAGACGCTGAAGTGGAAGTGGATGTATTTTTTTCCCCTCATTTCTCTGCATACATGTAATGTCCATGAATATCCAATTTATTATCTTATTTTATACATGTATGCATAATTAAATAAAAAATAATTACCTTTAAAACACTTTGTAAACTATCTTTGGTAGACTATTTGTAGACTATTAATTTGGAATATTGCCTGGAAAAACCTGCAAAATTCAATTCCAACTTGATTTTATTAATTTGGAAATTTTCACATTTTTAATTGCACAATCAGACTGATTATGGGTTGAAAGAAAGTGAAAGGCAGTATTGGAATGCAAATGCTCAATTTATTCACAGTGTTGTACCACGTTGATTTCAAGACCAAATGTTTATAGTCGAATACTTAGCGGCTATCGAACAGAATCAAACTATAAAATGGAAATCATTGAGGAAACCATAAAACCTCTATTGCCTTGTTTATATGTATTCAGGATAATGCTACAATTTAAAATATCAATTGCTGAGAGAAGTCCTGATAATGCAAATTATTTAAATATTATTTTCGATGCTTCTTGCGAGGAGTACGTGCAAAATTTCTCGTTTATTTTTCTGGCAACATGTAGCCTACATGTACATGTAGTAGTTGAAAGTTATTTTTCAATACATGCAGACCATGGATGATCTCAGCGCCATCTTTTATGCACCGTAAGGCTGCTCCAAACAGAGGTTTCGCGAGGGATAAATTAAAATTTAAATAGACCCAATACGTTTTCACAACAAGTTTCAAACATTCCTTTATGCTTGAATAATTCAAAGAGAATTTCGAATTACCTTAGTTTTTTTTTTTTTTCATTTACAGAATATTTCCGAGTAAGATTGCATCTTGCCTTTAAATCCTTATAGTGTGCTACAAAACTCCTTTTGCTAAACCCTTTACTATTGATTATTTATAGAAAAAGTTCAGCGTCCTAAACAACAGATAACAAGAAATAACTTCGCCTGGGAAGCCACGTTCTTTACAATTCGTGGTTAAACCGTGATTAAAAATGGGGATAAGCTGAGCAATCAATCAATCGGATGTTTTAATTACATCACGTATTTGCTTTTCAAATCACTAGAGAATTGAACAAGCACGAAATACCTTTGTTCGTAAAATACTTAGTTCTTCAGAATGTGGTAAAGCTTTTACACCATGCTGATTCAATTACCATTTGCACACGAAAAAGGAATAAAGGAAGAGAAATGCGCCATGAAATTCAATTGAACCAATATTTATTGGTGATATGGCATGACACGTTTTAGATTTTTTCCCCAAAACAGCGACCATAGTAATAAAAAATAATATATAGTAAATAGCAATGTACTTATAAAACAGCTTTAATGATTAAATTAAAATTTACTTTTTATGGTAAAACAATGTTTTTCCTAGGAAAAGACTATTAATTTTTTTTAAATCATTATTGGTAATCAGTGATAAATCTCCGATTAAAAACATGCATTAACAACGGTAACAAGTCGATAAGCTTTGGGGTATTCGCCTATTGATAACGTCGTGCGTCAACTAGCTTTTTTTCTATTTTTTATATAACATCTTATTTATCGGCATTCAAAAGCCTACTGATCAGAGATTACATTTCGTTTTTGGTAAAAACTGCTTACAAAATCACATTTAATTGCGGAAAAAGCCATAAAGGCATTCATAATTACGATTTCAACAATAATAATGACTTCCAGTCCGTGAAGGTCGTTAAATAACCCCTGATAAACAAACAAACTTCCATGTTTAAAACCAGGCAAATCAGCCGACTAATCTCTTAGTATTCCAAATCCGTGCCAATGTCAGATACAAGCAACATGCTACTCCTCAACAGATTTTCAAGGTGACCTGAGAGGTAATTTAGACGCATACTTCACACCGTGTACATGTATCAATACATGTGCAATCCATTTCTACTGCACCGCTGAGCAGGTGGCGCTACAGTAGGTAGAAATTTAATTTCCATTCCCATTTCGACCTGTTTAGGTGTTCGAACATGTCTTAGCTTCCCAAAAAAGCATTTTCAACACCCTGCACTGGGTGATTTTCCACGGAGGGTTGAAAATCCTGATTTCTATGCGGTCATTGGCCCATTTTTGACCGAAATTCGCTTAATAATGCATTTTTGGCTGCTCACCTGTGCCAGCAAAGAACAATCTAGAATAGATTCTAGAATCAACACATTCTCATCATGCGCAGCGGGTTATCAAACTTACCCAAAATAAACGCCTGCTGCTTCGCTTCTCATCATTTTCAAAACATGTCGGTCCCCATTACCATGAAATTCCACGACCATCCTACACGTCTAATTTTTAATTAGTTTCCATCATGGAAATTCATCAAAACTTTACCTGTCATGCATACACGATGTAATTCACATACATAATGAAACCTTAACCAAACCTTTTTTAAATGAACGCTATCCCTGAAATGGTACAATTGCATAATACGCTTACAAGTCTGTACATTTATTGCCAAACCAGAACATAACACGATTTAGTTGTTGAGACTAAAGATTTTTGGACCACCCTGTACAACATTCAAAAAAATTAGCAGGTACACATCTGTATTCATCTGTTCCAAAAATGTGCTGCAATTATTTTTAAACCCTGCAAACAAGATACTTATACTCAGAATTTTTTGTTGGTAGGCCTATAAATAACTCGATGCCACATTTTCGAAATGTTATCGTTATATACAGGGTGTCCGAAAAACCCATAACATGCTAAAATGGAAACTTAAATGACTTAATACTTGCCGATAGGGAGGAGACACCCTTTATAGAAACACTGAAAACACTTAAATAGTGGGCAATGTTGTGACAATCAGCTCAACCCCTGGACAGTGGATGGTATTCATAATTTCTATCATTCTATCATTGGCATTCATCTAGACTGCAGCTCATACTACTGTCTGCAAACAAACCGGTGTCCTTTAATCTTTGGGTGGACACTTGGCAATATTCGCGAAACGCCACACAAGCGTTAGTAATCGAAAAGGTCGTTGCAATTATGACAGCCATGTCCACGCATATCTTGCTATCCAATAAGTAATAAAAATATCTGTCACATAGCAACACAAACTGTGCAGCTGCTTTGTTGCCAGTGCACCTTTAAGGTCACATTGACTTTTGGATGATCAGATTAATCAAGGCCGTGTGGACCAATCAGCTGATAGCGTTGGTTTCGCGTTCCTTTGTGGGCAGCAACAGCTTCAATTGATTTTTTCCATATGCTGTAACATATTTTGAGCCAAAAACTAAACCATATCTGATTATCTTGGCAACAAACGCACCGTTACAAATTACAAGTCAACAGACAAAATATATACCAATGTTATTTCGACTTTTGTTTCTTGACGTCATACAATAATGCAACTGACAATTGTAAGGCCTGCTGTTCTAGGCCAGAAGTTTGAAGCCAAGTACAACAACTGAATGTTTTATTCCTAATATCCTACAGATGGGATTTCTGTCCTGAGTTCCAAAAAGAGACCCAAAAACCGGACCATGGAATCGAAACGAATAATACTATTGTCTGTCCAAAACTAGATTGATAGTGGGGAATTCAAATTGACCAATAGAATGCAAGAGCCTGTTTGAATTAACCATGCCAGTCCCATAACACACGTGCCATCTGTTGGGCAATGGTGTGACTTTCTCATTGTTGGCAGGTGATTACTGGAAGACGCCATCTATAAACTGAATCATTTGGGTGATGCTCTCGTCTCGCTGGTTATTTACCAGTTACAAATCTAGCTGCTCTATGCTGCACCATTTCTAGCTCCTCCTTCCGGTTATCCTTATAAGGATTCCAAATTGGGCAGTAGTACTCGACTAGAGGTCGGACTAATGATAAATATCCAGTTTCTTTAACTTTTGGAGGACAATTTCGAAAAAAATTCTTTGTACAAATCCAAGGCGTTGGTTTGCCACACCAGTAATTTTACTGATGTGTGTATCCCAGCACATATCGTCCGTGATGGTGATTCCCAAGTATTTAATGGATGAAACGATTTACTCGACCTATTACTAGCACACAAAAGAGTTATGATAAAAATCGGGGTGCGTCTTAAAATCAGATACAAAGGAAAATGTAATCTCCTTACAGGAAGGGCTGGTAATTTTTTTTTCCAATATTTTTGTAGCCAATTGTTGATAAGAACGTTGGGGTAAAAGGAGCTTTAAAATGAAAAGTTGAAACCAACTGGAAATAAACATTTCCATAAACGACAAAAACACAAGTGCGTACAGTGTATATTTTCTTCCCCAAAAATTTCCCTCTTTAAAACTAGGGGGCGACTTTTATTCCTAGTAATTATGGTACTAGCATCATTGTTTTTATTTTTGCATGCATTTTTTTGCGCGTGGCCATTTTGGTTGTTATTGCCAAAACTTTGAAGGTGTGAACTGAATCATTTCATTTTGCCCACTCCGGCAAAAACTAATGTCGAAGGGAAAAAAACATGTCTGCAGTCATGCTGGAAAAGAGACATGTCGACTTCCAAATCATCACAAGCAAGGGCCAAGGTCAGAATATATCAAATTGGCTGGGGAATTTACCAGTCGATGCCAGACTAGACACATATACGTGGAGCTTCTTTGCAAAACGAACACATTTTCGCACCAAGGACTGATAGGGCTGGCTATTCAATGGAAATCTATTAATGGCTTCTGGAGGTGATGTCTTTGGCAAAGAAATGGCATCTTGTGGTTATTTCCGTGCACGCGAAAATTTCATTGAAACGAAGGGATTGGGATTGAAAAACACAGAGGGCGCCAGCTACCGGCACGCACGATACAGGGGTGCACGCAAATATTTAAACAATCAATAAAATATGGAGAAAAAGAAAAGTTGAGCAGACTTCAACAGAAGCTGATCTGGCATCTTGGGAAAAGAGTATTAAACTGGTCATTGATTTTATTTACGATGGCACTGAGATATTTTTTTTGGCCATGGCAACATAAACTGGATAATGTGACACAAATAGGATTACCTAGCAAAAATAGAATTACCCAACGAGGTATGAGATTTTATGCAGCCCAATAAATCCGTTAAAGTAATCCAGGAGAAGGAATTAATTTACCCCTCTGTTTTAATGTACGTAACTTTTAATGGCAGATGACAATCCGGAAAAAAATGCAGGTGTTCTTCTTATAGATTTTGGAGACATAAAAATAGTGCCCTCTTATGTCAGAATTTTAAAAATCCCAACCAATATAAAAAAAGACAAACTGCCCTATTCGTTTATGGCATAACGGCTTTTCGTTAATTTTATCTCTCATTCCGTAATAAAAGTAAATAAAACAATTTAACGGTCCTCTTAAAGGTTAAAACCAGTCACCCTACGAATTACATATTCGATTTTTAATGGGAATCCCCCATCTAAACACAGCTTAAACTGCCCGTTTTTACGTGTGCAGACATAGCCTTGGGGCTAAAAAAAACTTCTGAAAGACCAAGATAGGTTTTTTATTATCCAGAATGGAAACAGAAAATCTTTTAATAACTTATATCGAGTTTTCCCATTCCCCCAATTTCAATTTTTTTGGTCACTTTTTCTTGCATTTCTGTCGTCAGACCAATTTGGCTCAGCCATAAAAAAAATAAACGATGTGAACAAATGTGAGCACCAAATTAATTTTGGGTAAAACCTTCAACCTGAATTAAAACATTGCCCGTGAGCACAAGCGATTTAAGCATTTCATTTATCTACTACATATTAAACTCTAGCATTAAAATTAATATTAATACACAGTAGTTTAAAACCATTGTTCCCGCAACGTGAGATAAATCTTTAGCTCAGATAATTTAATTTGTCTGCAGTAATTTAGTTATTTTTCTAACTTGACCTTGTACGCGGGTCCTTTAGTAATTAACTAACAAGCTGATAATAATATGTAGCTGCTGTTTATTGAACGGCGTACGATCTCACAAAATGCCATAATTTTAAACGAGGTAGCTTATACTGAAATATACTAGGAACGAATTGTTTAGAAGTTGTTTTTACAAAAAAAATGATTTAAAAATTGGTTGTTATGGGATTTTTATCCATTTATCAATGAAGAAAACTAAAAGTAATTTCGTTTGTGGAGAAAAACGGATTGTTTTGGTTTTAAATTTCATTCGCTGCTAGCATTATACCTCGTTCACACCAGACTCGGATTATGGTTAACGGGAATATGCATTGGGCGAATTACGGTTAGAAAATTCACTCCAAAAGAGGGGTGTTCACACCACATGCGCGCACGAA
>JAQIXS010003066.1:0-19499 GCA_034700785.1 Rossiulus vilnensis
ATTAGCCTCATAATATTGAGTTGAAGATAATTTCAAAAAGCGATTAACAAGGGCTGCAATTCTCAGCGTACCATCAAATATGATAAAATTGTTAAATTGCTGATACTTTTTATAAAAAAATGTAAAAACTATTAAAATTAATTGTTCGAAAATTGATAACATTTGCACTAATACCATTTAATTTCGTAACTTTGGTCAAAATATGCATATTGTTTTCTTATTTTACCAAATCTACTTCAAAGCAATTTGTAAGTAACTTGCTCTTACATGTACATGTATATTGATCTTTGTTTAAATGGGTTAAAACAAGATAAGATTAGAAATTTTGCATTTCCAAATATTGTATTCACCCTGATAAAAGATTCAAATCATCGTTCCAGCCGTACTTTCTCGATTCTAATATAAAATTAAACGAACGTGACTTTCCTACGTAGCCAAGAAATTTGCCAAAAGCAGAGGAAAGTAAAAGAATGTTTTTTGAATTAACGACAGGCCCCAGGGCAGACACTTTGCAAGAAAGTTCACGTTTTGCATTTTTTAGTGAAAATTTCGAGACACTTATCTTCTTTATTGAAACCTTTTTTATTTGATCTTCTCATTAATTTTCGAGTCTCCTTTTAACTTAAGTGCAGGATCGGTTCTAAGAACATTACAGTTGTGTAGCAAATTTCCTTATACGGTTTTGTTTTATTGCGTATTCCTTGATAGAAAAATGCTTCTGAATGTGAATCCCACTTGTCTATCTTCGACCAGGGAAAAATAAATTTCAAAAAGGGAAACTATATGCATTGGCGCAGAATCAAAGAACTGCATCTCAGTTTTTAAGTGAATTGTTTCAGAGTGGAAGGCTTTCTTTTTTTCGGAGTTCCCCTGATATATATTTCATACAATATATATGAAAAAAGTGGGATAAATTGTGATTCACTGGTAGTGGATCGCTTCTTCCCTGGAGAACATGTAAAGTATAGATAATATATTTATCACTTGGTGTCAAAGAGCGCCAAACGTTCTTTGAACCCAGTTACTAAGCTATAAAAACTAAACGCTGCAGGTCAACGCTTTTTATCAAAGAAAGAATTGCAGTTATTAAAACGTATTATTCGTTCAAATTAAAATTTTAAAATAAAAATATTTTATATTTTCGGAGTTACTGACAATGTATGTATTCTTATGCAATTGTTACCAATTTATTTATAAGATTTCCCGAAAAATTGTTTTTCTGTTGTTTTTTATTTGATATTTACGTCTAATCAGTGTTAAATCATTGTTCAAACCAAGAACATAGAGGTCGTCCATCAAGGAAGTCCTTTCAAAACTCACATTTTGTAGCTCCTAAGCCCTTTATTTACTTGCCAATTAAAACAGGGTTCTCAAATGATCATAATATTAAAACTTTCAACTTTTGAAGTAATACAATTGTAAATAAAAGATATCAGAAATTGGAAATTGTTTTTTTTTTCTATTTTATTGTTTGAGCATTTTTGATAAAAGTCAGGGAAAGTATCTAAAAACCTGTAAATATCAAGGTTTGATGCTTCTAAAATATATTTACATAATTCATTATTTTGTTAGCTATTTCCTACACTCTATATGCGAATTGTAAGCATTTCAAGGATGTTATCAAAAATCGATTACTAATGATGTTGCGAGGCCTTAATTCGCATAAACCCTTTACCCTGTTCAATGGTTGCATTGTCTGAAGTTAGTAAGCCCTCTAAAGGCCAGTTTTATTACATTGGAAAGTTGGGATTTTTTTTCCATTGGCAGTCTTTCGTGCTGTCGTGTTCTCGTTTAGTTGTTTTTCTTTCCCAAAGACTTCAGGCTTTTGGAGTATTTGAAGACAGTCCTATGCTTCAAGATGTTGCTATTTATAGTAACAGCTTTCGGAGGCATAACAGGCCCGTTTCTAATCATGTTGAGACTGGAAGGGCACAAAAAGGGAACATTTCTTAATACATGTAAATGCAATAAGCATACTATGGCGAAATAGGAAGCATCCAATTTTCTGTTGGCAGTTTGGGTGAAAGAAGAAAGCCATTAAATTTCGCTCAGTTATACGAGGCATCATGTGGTTTTTACAACTTCTGTATTTGTTCTTTCAATTTTGATTTTATGCGTGCATTTTTCGCTGAGTTTGGTTCTTTTTTCAACGTAATGCTGGTATAGGGAACGTAATTGTAAAAAAAATAATACTGATAAAATTGGAATTTTATTTCTGAAAACATTGAGCATAATCCATGTTCCAGTCGTCTATTTAACAGTTAAAAGAAGAATGATTGTGTATGTTTTCAGCATGCTTTCATTAGTAGTGTAGTTTGTAGTACGCAATTGAGGCGATGTTATTTTGTTGTTGTCTAATTTGCTTAAAGTAGTCATTGTTGCAATATCTGTGAAATTGTCCATTTCAATATCATTTTACAACAAAGAAGATGGCTTAGTCTGATGATGTACTGCGTTTCTTCATCAGCATTAATAGCGGCTTGATTGTTTCAACAAGAAGTTCTCTCCTTCGTGTCTCTTCTCGTGGATTAATTAGCGTAATGAATTAACTCATTTTCTAACAATCTGTTTTTGTGCTGCTGGCGGTTTGAAAGAAAATTCGGAGCATCAATTCATTTGCTAATGTTGAAGATTTGAATACAGCTATGTAAATTGGATATTCTTATTTACGTGTTTTGAAGACCAAAGGGTTTTTATCTTTTATATATTTTTAAAACGTGGCCAATTCTCGAGATCTTACGCTTATAATTTATTTGAGAAGTACAATTTTCTTTTATTATTTTTTTAGAAACTAATGCTGAGTTTTGCAAGAATTGTTAAATAGATGCAAGCTTTGTAAATTGGATAATGATCGTGAAAATGTTTGGAAAATAGGTTTCTTTTTTTGTTGGCATGTTGCAAAATATCAAATTCAGAAAGTTGGCCAATATTGAATGCAGAATAAATATTTTATTTGATTACCTTAAAGTAATTTTGTTCGGTGATAATTGTAAATTCAAATTGCAATAAAGATGCAAGATAATTCAAGAAACTCTTTGATTTATATGAAATATAGTCATTACAACTAGAATTGTACGTACATTCAATACGATTACAAAGGAATTTTTTCCTTAAATAGGTTCAATTTCGTGCAAATACTATTCAGTGTACAAATGGATCTTGACGTTGTTTAGAGAAGACCTTACGTGCCATATGACTCTGGATTCCATAATGTTCATGTAAAACAATTGTAAGATAAACCAAGAAACCAAATTACCTGGAATTACTGCAATTAATCATGGAAATAATTTCATTATTATAATTAATATGACTGCAGTAGCTATGATACACGCCCACCAATGAAGTCTTGGAATATATGTGTAGGTTGAGTACAGGACACTTGCATATACGCTCTGTGGAACCTGTTCTGCATTCGCCCTGGATGAACGGTTTCCGTTTATTGGTGTTTTGCCCAATATGATTAATCGTCTGAAATTACAGAACATATATTTATGACCCCCATTGTCTCGCTGATGTAGCTTTTATGTTCATCTTGGGGAGTGAATGTTGGCGACGCCACTTGAGTCTATTGAATGCCAGTCAACTCTGTTAGTAATAATTTGGATCGCAATAATGTCACCAGTTCATTAATGCGCTTTAATCATATCCAAAAGCTGTTGTATGAGATATTATCTTCCTAGAAATTTGACGCCGTTAACTGAGGAGTCATTTAAATGCATGTGCAAATTAAACAATAAGTGAAGTGCCTTTTCTGTCATCTCATATTTTGCGCATTCATAATGAGACTAAAATAATTTTAGTTTTACATGTTCTGCATGTACGTTGAGGTTTGAAATTTAAAAATAAACTTTTTGTGTCCTGCTAATTGGCAAATACAGCCACAGTAGTAATATTTCCCAAATATTATTTTGCTCGATATTTTAGGGTATCATTGAATTGTTGACTTGCATGAATTATTAGAACTTCTACTAACGGTGTTTAATCAATGAAGTTCAGGAGGACATTTACGCTTGTATGAAACCAATAGAAGTTCTGATAATATGGAGATGAGTGCATTGAACTATTATCTTCTTAATCTCTATTTATGAACGGCTATAAATTTTTAAAAAATCTAAAAATTAAAATTGGCGGTATCTTTGCTAACAGTATGTCAGCTAACCTTAATGATGTTGTGCATTTTCCTTATACTCATTTAATAGGAAAATTAGTTTTGATATTTTGCAGAACTTTTATTTAATTTATCAATTAACAAACGCATACATCTTTGCGCATATCCTGAAATCCCTTAAATTTCATAAAGACATTAAGAATTGAATAGCATGGGCTGATGGATTACACCCACCTGCCACATAGCATATCTTTGCTGAAAATATGGCACTGAGTTAAATTTAATTGAATTGACTTATGGCGTAACGTTTATCTGTTTTGTCGACAAAAAAGTCACTTCTGATTGAACTTTAGTTTATTTAAATGTAAGTTATTTATAGTTTGCTACAGATTGATAATTGTCAACCTTTAATTTTAGTTCCGAGTACGTAATAATGCCATTACCGTACTTTCGTTGTTTGTAGACGCTCTGGTAAATTGAATTTGGTGACTAATGCTAGTTTGTAATTTAACTTTATACCTTTGAAAATCCTTTTTGTTATTGAGTTCACTGTTTGTTCGATTGAAGAGAAAGCCGGTTATCGGTTGTCAAAGCAGGGTTAATGAATTAATTCTGTATGTGTGAGATGACGTCGAATCTAAATTGGTGAGGCGATACACTATATTGATCGGGCGCCTGCTTTATGTTTTAACTTTTCATTGTAATTCCTTCACTGTTCCTTCCGCCGATGGCTTTTTTCCAACTGTAATGAGCAGAGACGTGAGATATCATCGCCTCTTTGAAAATTAATCAAGTTGCATTACGTATTTTAGACTATGGATCTCCAAGCTCATTAATATTGCCTGGATTTCTAAGTGGAGACCTACTTTAAAAGCATTTACGGGCCTATTTTCTTATTCTGCCAAATCTCGAGTTTAATGCTATTTTATCATTCCATTACCGTCTCTCTTAATTAAATACTTACTGTGCTGAATTCTGCAAGGTAATTTTCAACGTGTTTTTTATTTCCATTTGCTTTGCGCATGGCTACATCTTAAGGATTCATCGTCAATGTTTTTTTAACGATTGGTTTTCTTTTCTGCCTGAACGGTTTTCTGCCATTGTTATACAGTTTTCGCAGTATTTCTCTATAATGGGTTTTTATTGTTCATCCGTTTTTATGATTTTACTTTATATCTTCTCTTCCTACCAAAACGTCCATGCGACTTCTCAGCCGTTGATTTAGAAGGGTTTAGGTTTAAGATTAATACCTAGTTTAGCTCTGCTAAGAAGAAATACATGTATTTGAGTCTAACTATGCAGAAAAAAAGTTTAATCCTATAAGAGTAAATGATGCCATCTCTAAACAATCCAGAACAATGCATTTCTTAAAGCTAAATTAATGATGTACGCCAAAATGAACTAACCCTTTTATGTTTGAAGCAAAAGGTCATGGTACTCAATTGTGCCATAGTTACCATTTAACCCTTTTTCAGTGAATTCAACGATTCAATTAATGCTAAGGTTCAAATTTTATTGTAACCGTGCATCGAATAATAGCAAAACTGAATGTACTACCATATAAATGTAAGGCACGGTTATAATTTATGAATGAGCATTTATATTTATTAATAAATACAAAGTTTACATATAGCCCGACCCAAAATGAAAAAAATACGCATTTTTGTTTTAAAGACTTATGATGATTGCTAAATGCTAAATTAATTTTTATCCCGTTACACTTGGGTCTGAATTATTTTTTTATTATTTGAAAATATTTCGTTTATGTATATAAAAAAATATACTGAAAACAGTGTAATGCAACATCCTATGCCCATCTTCGAAGGTTTAGAGGAAAACAACCGTATTAAGAGTGCACATTTATAAATTAAAGATGTTCAAACTATAAAAAGAAGCTGAAACCCTTCTACACAGGAACAAGTACGTTTAGCATTTATGTCAATTATTTAAAGCAAGAATGTCTAATTTCCGTGCATGGTGGCATCCTTTTGGGCCGGGCCCAATCGATTAAAAAGCAAATATCATTTGAAACATTTCTAAAGCTTCTTGTAAGACGTAATTTACTACTTTTATATGTATTTATATTTTTAGTTTGTATGTACTTAATGATGTTCTGAGAATCAACCTCAAAGATTTTTCTTCTTGAACGTCTAAATGGAATACGTGAGGTTAGTGAGGGGCGGATGTTTTGTATACATTTACAAAAGGTAGCGTCTTTGTCATAGCGTATAAATTGTAATGGTGAATACAATCGCTGCCTTTCTGCGAAAGGTTAAGTGAGTCTCCCTGTCCATTTAATAGGCTATTGAATACACGTTCCTTTCTCTTTTGTCCACATCAAACTTTAGGTCCATTTAAAGATGATCGTCTGTCACGGGTATAAGTCAGACAACGAAAATTTCTCTCACACACGCTGCATATATTTTTCAAATTTCATGGTCTGAAGAAGTAATTATCTCCAAACATATTGGGATTAAATTCCATTATTGTAGTTTAGTGTACGTATACATGTACATGTATACAATAGTTTCAATTTAATGGAATGCCTTACTGCAAGCACTTTCTCTTATCTACAATATGTGAGCATGGCATTAATTTACCTAATAAATTTAATTAGTTTTCTGGAAGGTTAATGTATGTTGGTTTAAAACTGAAAATATTAAATTCGTCTGACAACGAAACGTTTCTAAAACTTTAATCTAATATCTAATGTAATTTTAATTTATTCATGTGGTATGGCTAGAGAGAAAACATATTCCCAGTTAAATGTCAAAGAAACTAGAATGTCTGGAATTATAGCCTTTTGAGACTGTAATTTTGAAATATCACCGATTCGTATTACATTCCTATGCACATAGTTGTACTTTAAAAGCCGCCCATGTAACAATGTGTTTCACAGGTAAGTATAGTCTCTGCAAAAAAATTGATTTAAATGAAGATAATTAAAGTACTTTAAGTGCATGTAAGTTCATAGGCTAAGGGCTATTTAGGAAATAATTTAATTGTAAATGTATTTTATCAACGGAATTTTTAAAATAAAACATGTTGTTCCTACTGTATTAGCGACAGTTTAAAATCATTTAAAGTAAGAATTTCTTTAAAATTGATTACTTTGATAACAGCATGTTCGTAAACCTAAAAGCTGAAAAGTCAGGGAAACTCAGCGAAAATTCCAATTTGGCTCGAAAATTCGGAGGACGTCAGGAAAATCCCTTGTGAATATGCACTGGATTTTGTGTGAAAAGTAATAAGCTAAGTAATCTAAGTTGTAACTTATAATAGTGCAATTGCCATTAAGTTACTTGAGTTGAAAAAACAAACTGATTTTTCTGTTATTATTTTTGCTATTTGAATTCAATTAGATGCAAAGAAATTATTTGTCTCATAGAATTAAGTTGTGTAAGACTTATATTAGCACAATAGTGCATCAGTGCACATCATAATGAAGTAAGTACATGCGCATTCAAAATGTAAAGTCAATGTCTTGCAGTAATTCACAATTTTTCTGCACGAAATCCTGGCATTGTCACTGTGTTAAAGCATTGATGCCAGGCTTCAATTTGTGTGATAACTAAAAATTGTTGCCTAAGCCCTTCAGATGCAATGCGGTGACCCTTTGGTGAGTGATTAAGTTTACAAATGCTCCATCTTCAGCGCTATCAGCTTGTCTGATTTTATTGCTTTCTGCATTTAATTGAATTACTTCTCCTCTTATGACTTTAATTCATGACTATTACTTGCCATGACTTTGGCGTAGTTATGTATCACCACAAGCGTGGTTTTTAAGCGCATGGAGCTCCGTGGTCGGGTTATTCACTCGCATGGATATTCCGTGAAAATGGCATATCCAGCTGCTTTCCCGAGATAACACTTTATGACCCATTTTGGCCATAGTTATTTGGCCAGCAATATAACTGACGTTCATTAATTGTTCGCATTTAATGGCCTCTGACAAACTGTACTGTTGTCACGTACAGAGGGCTCGGCAAGTAAGGGCTTATTGGCAGCGCTGGAGGCGATTATATTTTTATTTATTATTTTAAGTGAATGCTCATCTTCGCCAAATCGGTTTATTCTTTGAAAAAGAAATGTCTGTCCTTGCGAATTAAATGCAGGTTTTATTGCATTTAACTAACTGCAGTAGGGAATATTCTTCTTATAGCATCATCCTTGTATATTGGATTTAATTTACTCCTGTTTATGTGGTCCTGGATTCTTTCTTTTGCAGACTCCATTAGTGATTGTTAATTGCCTTTATTATTAAATGTTATCTTTATTAAACTAACTTTTTCTTGGCAGACACATTATTTATTTTAAACATACGTAGTATATGATAATCATTATTATATTAGACCCCATTATGAAACAGAGTAAACTATTGTATATCCTGGGCATATTTCTGACTATCTACTTTTATAGCTCGTCCAATTACGTTATACAGTGTATGTAACTTATCAAACTAAAATTCAACTAAAATAAACGACTGTAATTTCTGTGTCCTTATTCCTATGGTTATTGCAAGTCAACTCATAACTGCCAAAATACCCAATGAAACTACCAAAACTACATGTAGTTTTCTTTCAAAATCTATCAATTATCTTAAGGAATGTATTTACGACAATGTCCTTAAGTTGAAAATGGATAACGCAAAATAACATATAGAAAACTTTTCATTTTCTGCGGCATCAATTTTTAAAAGAAAATTGTATAGTTTGCCTTTTGGGTAAAGCAAATAAAGTAGCATAAATACTCGTTACAGAACTACTTGAGATGGGTCAAGAAAATATGTGAACGTGTAGTATCCCTTATACTTAATGAGAAAATGCAAACCATCATGCGACCATTGTGTTTCAGAGCGCAATTTTAATTCCGTCACAATTTCGCTGTAAACGAAATGAAATATTCAAAGGCTAAACTCTTAAGGCGAAGATTCATTACTTCGATACATCATATCGGCTATGCTGCTTAACCCATCTTGGGAAATTTAGGGCAGAGTATCGTAAACTTCGCAATGACAAATTAAGGGTTTGTCAATATATATGGGGTGAAAAACTTAGTTTGCCTTCTTTACAAATTGCTTTTACTGCTCAGACAATCGGTCAGCCAGGTGACAAATTACAGACTTGAAGAAATAAGACAATCGTTGAATCAATCTTCACTAAATCCCAAAGTAACATTAACGGGGATTTATGGAGGGGGAAACAAGCACCCTGTTGTACAAATGGATAAAATGTCTGTATTTGACAAAGGTTTAGGCGTGAATGCAAAACACGCTAAGCTCCCCAAACCATCTGTAAACAGGATCCAAACAGCATCTTTATCTCTTCTTATCTTTATTTTTCAAATCACGTTTCACGATCTGCAACGATTGCATGTGACATTGCTTGCAAGCGAACGACTTGATATACTGTATTTGGCCGAAGATATTTTTTGTCAAAATTTTCTCTTGAAAATCTTAGCAAAATGTAAGCGACAATTTGCGCTCTTGCCGATAAGTTTTCTGATTGTTTTGTTTATATAAAATGACTAGCGTAGACGTGCAAGATGTACTTACTATGTGTGCATTTGGCACAAAACTGTGAATCAAGAATATATTTTCCTCATAATGCATTTCCTTGACATTATCTTTAATGCTATGTGCGAGTTTTTGTTTTATGCTCTGGTAGATAAAATGTTTATATTAATGCGTATGTTATCAATTTCCACTGTAATATTCGTGCTTTTGTTAGTAAAAATAAAATACGCATTCAATTTGAGAAAATTATTTTATTGCGCATATTGCTCCTGTGAATAATTTTTTTTAAATTTTAATTGAAATCTTTCGATACTGTGTTTGTTTACTGATCTGTGTCTGATATTCTATGCGCAATAAAATATAAGCTGTTGTAAGGCAACATTTAATTTTTTATAATGCTTATGTGCGATGCTGTGCGTATAAAATCGATATCAAATTTACTAGAACAACATTTCTGAATTTGGTTTTCTTTTTACATTTCCTATTTAAATATTGACAGACATTATTAAAAATATACCCCTTGTCAAGAATTATAATTGAAACTTTATTGCAGAATTTAATTTAATAATTCTGGAATTTGAACTTTACAGGGGACTTTTAAAAAGTACTGTATATATAATGTTAAATGGCTTGTTTCTTTTATTAGTTTTAACGTCTTATCAATCTTCCGGCTACTATACTGTATACACAAACATATTTCAGTATTGTGTTTACTAAGTTTTCATTTACTCAGTATATCCAAATTTCTTCTTGTCTGCTTGCCTAAGTATGTTATTAAACTACCTTTTCACAGTATTTTTTCATTCGATTTTAAACTAATGAAAATTGACGTATTCTCAATGTTTCAAAATTAAATGTAAATACACTTATTCTTGGGAGTTACGTTTCGAACCATGCAATTTTCCGCCAAACCAAATCCATATTTATGTTATTTATTGTGCTTTATAATATACGCTTTCATATCTCATTATTTAATCAGTGAATGAATCACGGAAATTTATTTATTAATAAAGGTTTATTTAAGACCCAATTCAAAAATGGAGATTATCTCTCATTAAGTTGCCTTTTATGAATATCATTCAAGCAGTTGACAATGATAGTGTCCTAAGGGCATCAATCTTTCGATACAACTCCATATACATGTATAGAATATCCTAATATGAGGCATTAAATTGAAGGATTTGTGATAATTATGATCATAAAATTTCATATTGAGAGGAGCTGTACACTGCATAATTTCGCAATCCATTGTGTGCTGATAAAGCAAAGATGAATCGTTGTGTTCGGCCAGAGGTTTAATGTCCATTATAATTCCTTAAGATTGATATATTATACTTTTAGTATAGTGTTAGTTGGCTAGACTTTAATGGTTGTTATCTATTTTACTCCCTCCCTGTTTATAAGCTGCTTTGAATCTTTCAAAATGCTGCGGTAAAATCCAACTAAACTTACAAGCCTATATGCAGAAACATCCATAGAGGAAAAATTTAATCCAATTTGGATTTAAAGAAATAAATTGCCTACCGCATGCGCTTGCAATATGCGATGATCAATTTTAGAGGATTTATTTCATAAGCAGTTATGGTCTGTCAGGTTTCGTATGCAAAACGGAAGGACTAAATTCTAAATAAATCATGTTTTCCCTCTAGATGCTCCGTAAGATAATTTTATGCAGTGAATGGCCTGTATATTTACTTATGCACATTTTTGTTGAAATATATATTTTATCTTGACTTATCTCATTTCTATTCTAAAAATGTCCACCAAGTATACGCATACCCTCTTTATCTGGGCATCCCTTTAATTCGGGCAATTGTCATACTAGAAAATTCATTTTGACTTATTTGTAGAAAAAGTCTTCGTGCTTTCTATTTCGCAGATCATCTTCTATTAACTAATTATTGTTTTATGTGACGGATATAATCAATATTGCTGCACATGTTTTTAACTTTGCATTTTAGTAGCAACAAGACAAGATAAATTGTATTGTTTTAGAAAAAATCATTATTTTAATATTCATTCATGCTGCAATAAAATTCATGATCATGCCGGGGAAAAAACTTGGGATATTTATGTGATTTTCTGTACACAAAAATTGCAGTTTTACTGATCATTTGCCAATAAACAAAAGAGCCTAAACTGCTAAGGTTTACAGTGAATACAGGCATCTAGCTTCCTTATACATATTTAAACCAGACTTTAAAACAAGTTATTTGTTCGTATTGACTACATTTTTAATTACGATAACCACCTATAGACTCTTTAATTATTCTTAATATTTGAATTTAAAAATGAATATCTACTGGTGGTTCAATTTGTTTTATAAAATTGGTTAAGTTTTGCAATCAGCAATGATGTTTTTTTTTTGGTCTGATCGGCATCAGCCATTTTTTTCACCGTTTTGTGCCCACAATAAAGAAGTTGAAACGCATAGAATATATAATCCTCGATTTCTTTTTGTTGAAAGCCAGTTTAAATTTGCGAGTGTGTATTTTATCTTTTGTAACTCGTTAAGTCTTCGTAGTCCCATGGCAGTCGTGATATTTTAACATTGAATGTCTGCTCCAGTCGTTTCTTCTATGGTGCAATGGGGAAAAATGATGTCACGCTGATTTGATAACAGCACTCGAAAGAGTCGCTTTTTCACATTGTGTACATTTAATAGCATCCATTACCCCAGGCGCATTTTACCTTGCTAATATTACAAGCATGCAGTTTTTTTCTCTGATGAATAATACCCTTGTTTGATGTATGATATTCTTGGGGCTTCTATAAGAAGATAAGACTAATATATCACATCAAATTAGCCAATTATTCCTGCTAATAAAATTAAAGTTATTCCCCGAAACATTTTATAAGTTGACGTACAACAAAGTTAGAAAGTTGTGTCAAAAGAAATATCCATTTTCTGAGTAATGGGCATGGTTCAGCGATCAATTTTTTACATGTTTATACACAGGGATAATGAGCGAAAAGTAACTGATATTATTTGATCCTGTTATCGCAGATAATTGTGCGCATAACTGATTTTAATTCAACTGCCAATTGTGAGCATAACTTTTAACTACACAAGTAGAATGCTCAAATACATTGTGAATTAAAGGGTACGTTATTTATTGTAGTGAGCATTAGTTTAACTGTAGAATTATGGCTACAATTATGACTACCGTATTTTTTTGATTCAATAGTTCTAATAGTTCGATAGATCTAATGAATTTATTAGAAAAATGTTATTAAACCGCGACTTGTAATTTTCTTTTTCTGTTATATACATGTAGCAATAAAAAAGTAAATAGTATTACATGTATATCAAGCATTATATATTGCAGAAATTTGGAACATTTAATAAATAATTGAATTCAAGTTCAAATTGCTTAGGCTTTTTTAACGGATCACTTCCGTTCGGTAAAATTCCTCATCTGCATTCCATGATATGTTTATAAATTATTATTATTATCATCATCATCGTCGATCTTTGATAATGACATTTTTCACCATATGACCATATATATGGTCACCGTGTGACCATTTATACATGTATATGTCAACATTTAGGATATTTACCGATATGTACATCTCGAGATATCCATAACTGACATAATACATTTGCTTAAGAGACGTGAGCGGTAATGAGATTATTTTCATTAGAAAATCGAATATTTTCCATACGTGGTCAAGTATGCAGCCATATATGAACCTAAACATGGCCAGTTATGGCATTTTAACCTCTTACGGCCATGTTCAACTTTTCCACCTGTTTTAACCCCGCTCTTCCTTTCTCTTTTCTGCAACCGTCCCTGATATTACAGCTTAAATATAACCAAAGATTAACAAACCACGACTTAATTTTGCTAGGGTATTATTGATCCATCCTAATTTCATTATGTTGGGGCACTGGCGATGAATGCAGCACATTTCACATTTTCAACTGGAGCGAGCGGAAGCCAACATAAGTGTTCTTCTCTGGCTTTAACACCATCAGGATTATACGATCATGGCTATCACTTTTGAATGCGTATATTTAAACATTGCACAAAAAACTTCCTTTTTTCATATTGGCTTTCAAAAACGCGCATCTTCGCCAGTCTTTTTGCCTCTTTCATTTTAATAGCGGCCTGCGGGCGTAAATATCTCTCAGGCAATCTCCATTTCCATGTGTCAAATCTTATGTTTCGTAAGATTTATCCTTCGTTGATAATTTGACCATCAAGGCATCCTGATGGGGAGGATGCTCAGTTGCATTGCATCTTTTGCCCTAGGAGACTTGAGAATACATTTGCTTAGTGGAGCGGTTAATGCAAGGACTGATCTAGGTGACTGGACATCCACAAAGAATCTCAGAAATGTAATATGCGCATATTGGTTGCTCTCGCATCTTCCATATCCCCCCTCATATGTCTTTCGCTTCTGGCTTTGTGATTGATGGCAAATAGCCATTTCCATAACGCGGACTTCAACGTGAAACATCTATCTCATAACTGATGTTTTTGTTTTCATTTTTCTCCCCTGTTGCCCGTGGACCTGCTTTTTTCTCTCCTGCGAATATGGCTGGAACCGTTTTTCTTTGCATATGCTTAAAAATAACAGAAAATATGACGTTTTTCGTCAAAACGTGCAAACAATTTGCATATTGAACGCTCGCGATACCACCGCACTTCGATGTGCTGCGCCTGGGGTCTTGAATAGATATGCCTGAAAATAAAAAGAAATAATTTTTTTTTGTTTTACTCAAAGAAAATGTCTTTTTGAGGTTAACATCGGGAAAGTAATCCCACGAATTTGTTTGCACTTTTAAGGCTTTTGTTTTAAATCAGAAGCCGCATGATTTCAAACCCTCAATAACTTTTTCTCGTTATATTTTTGGAAATCTCGAGCCCAACTATGCGATTGTAGTTTTCATACATGCTTGCACAATGCATTGCCTTATATTCACATAGCCCTCTAGACATGGAAACAATACCAATGCAATATTAGCATAAATCAAAAGATAAGGCCAAGTGACTCGAAAATCTACTCCTTTATATTCTCGAATTGGTATTGCATATACTGTACATGAATTTACCAGCGTTGCTGCAAATCAGTTAACATTTGTGGAGTGGGGTTTTATTTCTTTCCACATAGGTTGATTGAGTCATATTTATATGACAAGCAACCCTACTGTTTGTAACCATTATGAAGGAATGAATTGGTTCCACCATTGCTGGTTGTATGATATTTTGGAACGTGGGTACCATTATAGGCCTACAGGAATTTCTTGGTTCCTACATCATCTTAATGAGATGAATTTAATATAACCTACATTTTACACCCTCGATATTCAATTACAGTGTATATTAGTGAAATTTGAATGCATTTAAAAGTTCACAATAAACTCTATCTAGACGTTTAATTATAATTAAGCAGTATATTGGACTAAGTTTTGAGAAATTTAAACTTATTAAATTAATATATTAGGATTGCATGACAACCTATAGAAAATTGCATTGTCATTATCATTATCACGTTCAAACATGTTAAAACTAGCTTTGAGAGACAATATACAGAATGTTTGCAGTTAAGAGTCGATTAAGCCAAATTTGGCTTTTTATTGTAGCAAATTTTAATGAAATTAACCAAATGTACGAAAGGCATAAAGTGTATTAGTTTGTCGTAATTTAGTTTGTTTTGTTTTTGATTTTGACATAGTGTTTAAGCCGATCATGTATCGTTTTCTACAAGTAGGTATGGCAAATGGTTCGTCAACAAATTTAGTGCACATCAATTTTAAATTTAAAGTGCAGTAGATGATAATAACATCTAATAAACAATACAATTCCAGCATATTAAATTCGGTTGTGAGTATGATTTGCAGATATACACTGTATAATAGTAGTAAATGTACGAATTCTTGTAATGAAATGGTGATCCAGTCTGATAGTGTAGTTGATTCACAGTGCCACATATGTAAACAGATACAGCATGGGAGAACAAAAGAATATGATTAATCGAAACTTGTATTGACCAGGAGTCCCTTTTGTGAAATTTCCCCCGGATATTTTTCAACTTTTGTTAGCCAAGGTTGATTAACACTGGCATATTGGTTGCATGACATATTGTTTTTGTTGCTTCACGAAGTAGCTCGATATGTGTTTTCGCGTGGTCATTTAATGATAAATAATGCAAGTTTTGGTATTGCTTTTCTGTTACTAAGCGACTATCTTGAGAAATTAAAAAAAAGCCTTTGAAGTTCTTTGAGAAGATGCATTGTCCTGTGTTTCGCTTTTATTTCATAAATATTGAATTCTTCTGTTGCAATCCAGTGCTATTGTTAGAGAACATAAGCACTGCTAACTCCCAAACATACAATTTTAGAATTAAAATATTCAGTTTTTTTCAGCGCAAGGCTGGTATAAAAGATTCAAGATTTTAATATTGTATGTGAGATTTGGACGTATAATGTTTTCTGAAACATACCCTGGGTAGGTTTGGGAGAAAATCAATTTGTCAGGGCCTCCAGATTTTATGCCTTTCCATTTATCTAGCAATTTTCAATGGTCAAAGCTATCATCTCGATTTGGTGGAAACTTTTATTTGATCGAATTGTGCAGTGAAAAAACGATTTTCAAACAATTGCGATCATTTCGTTTCTTTGCAGTTTTTTTTGTGTTGCGTGAACCTTTGACGCTTTTTTCTCTTGGATTTTATTCTTTCGTTTCACCTCCATTGAATTTTGGTGAGCAGTGGTGTGCAGCTATCACTCGGTTCCCTTTGTAGTCTTAGGATGAAAGCGACTACAGCTTGAAAACTATTAAGTTACTCGCCAATATATGAGAACATCTGAAGAGAGAGATGTTCCCAACATCCACTTACTACTTAACTGATCTTGAAAAAGAATCTAAATGATTACTATACATAACGACTACGTAGTTAATGGTACTAAAAATTACAAAATCTCCTACCTGTCGCATATTTTAGAGGAAAATTGTTAATTAAGTCTATTTGAATACCGATTATTGACTCAAACGCTTGTAACTTAGAATCATCTGTCGATGAACTTCTAAATGGTTTTTTAGAAGATGTGTTTGGAATTTGAATGCATACATCATTCAGCCTTTTATTAGCTAATAGCAATTTCGTCTCTCTATTACCTTTCTAAATGTTTAATGCCTTTGTTAGAAGACACTCAAAGACAGTGCTGAAAAATAAATCTTCAGCTATAATTCAGCATTTTGTTATAAAACATTTGAGTAGAATGTTGTATTTAGCGATAAAAATGATTACTTAAAATTGCAATTGATAACTAGAGTAAACTTAGGGATTTATGTGTTCAGTTTAGGTTTAGTTAAGGCTAGTTATGTTTATTGATAGTTCAAATGTCCTAACGCCTGCAATGATCCAATGTTAGAGAATCCTCTCTGTCAGCTGTTCTCTGTGAAATTTAAGATTTTTTTATTTAAAATCGAAATGCAGCTGTTGGTCGATACCATCGTGCAGCAAACCTGCACAGAAGATGGATTAGGGAGCTATTTATTGAATTGTGTCCTAGAAAGAATTCTTGCATAAACAGGCTTTTCTTATACTCAGTCTTTAGCCTTTTAAAAAATTCGATGAATACAAATGCGCTGTATTTATCCCGATGCTCTGGTGCCTGCCTGCCATTCTGCTGCCAATTCCTCACACAATCTTAAAAGATCAATACTACTAACCTCCAAGTCTTGACAAATTTTAATGTTGAATCTGGCAAGCAAGAACCTTTTCCTCAAGGGTCTAATTTTCTCCTGTCTGCTTCATTTTATCGCGCGAGATATTTTTCAATGCAAGTACCTTAAATATAAGCGTTTTTATAACCACTGAGGGATATGACTTGCCTGGAAATGATATTTTAATTTATCGCTATTCGGCGTTAATCAGAAAACGACGAGTGAGTTGAATGACAAAGTGCGATACACGCTGATATTCGATTAAGTCACTGAATTTTAATATGTGTAATATAATCCCCTTCGATGGTAATGCTCCAATAGAAGATAGGCTAGTGCTTTATTTTTCAGTACTGGTGCTGTTGGTCTTAACTGATTGCTATGCGACTAGTATAAATTGTAATTTGCGTATTTTATATCAGGTAGTGTTAGATATCATTGATGAATTGTTTTTCATAAATGATTCCAAGTTTAGTTTGGATTCATTGGCCTTTTATTTAAAAAAATTACAAATACGTGTACCAAATATTATAGTATGATTACGCACTTACTGTACGATATGTAGATTCCAAAAACATTATCACATGTAATTCCATGTAAAAATATCACCATCCCATATGAATTCCATATGAAGAGAATTTAATTAAGCACACACCATTAGGGAAATTGTGTAAGAATCTATGACAAAGTTCGCTTTTATACCGTTCCAGTAAGTTGGTTTGCATAAATTTCAACTTTATTTAAATTATTTATTCGTGAATGTTTTTCCAGTTGCGTGTAATTGAGTTGATGCTATAGTAAAATAACGTACATGTTTTTGTAATATGGCTCTGCCTTTTATAGAAATGCTTTTTGAAAATTTTCGCTCTCAGTGGCTACGTACCAACTTATTACATATGCAACTTGACTTTTATCTTCTCTTGCCTTAACCTTTCATGTTTTATTTGTCGTGATGCACCCTCTTTTGGCTTTCTTCATTAAAAATATATTTTTTTCTCGGAGATGAAGCTTAATAAGATGCCAATTTCCCCTCTCTGAGAATACTCTGGCGTAAATAATTATTCCGTAAATTCATTACTTATACAGGAAGAGTATCAGGTCGTCGCTGCGTGCGCTTACTGTTTTCTTTTTTCAATTCTGCATCTGAATTATTATTGCATGAGAATGACATACATTATTTGCATTATTTAATTTCTGATGCCTTAGCGAGGCTGGCGGATTTCACTCACTTCGCATCAGCCTTTTTATTTAGGTCGCTTTTTGTCGCGATGTTAGGCCGCAAAAAAGAAACAAAAATCCATATATGTAAAAAATATTTTTTGTGATGAATTTTCTACCATTTTCTTGTCAGTGTCTCTCGCAATTGTGAGACGTTGACGTGACGCTCATTCCTCGGCATTAAAAATTCATGTCCAAATGCAATTCATGTTTGATATCATCTTCGATATTGATTTCAAGAAGCATCCAATTCTAAAGGAGGCCTAATCTTTGTACGCCCCTTTGCTTTACATACCATTAATCAATAGAAATGATCCCGTGAAACTTTGAAAAAAAAATGCTCTTCTGCTGTTTTCACGTTTACTACGCTTAATTTTGAGGGTCATGACAGTGTTATCGTCTTCAATGGGCACTTTTATCAGAGATTAGTGCTTTTTTTAGCAGCATTGGGTGTTTCTTCGTGCCGAAAAATAGGACATCAATAATGGCATTCATGCTAATTATGGCTTAGGGTTTGCGTTCCGAAGTGGCCTTATAGTGTGGTGACTGATCGTTGTATTAAGGTGCAAACTGTTTGATAGGTCCTGACAAAAATGTGATTAATCATTTCTGAAGTGTGCTACGTTGCCTTTGTTCGAGAAAAGCATTCCTGATTTTTAATAGCTTCTCTTTTTTGCCTGCTGCATGGATGCGATGGAAAAATCCTTATAGATTTTGGATTAGACGGGATGGGAAATATGGCGGATTGATAGCAGGAGATCTTCAATGGAAATATACTGTAATTCACGGAGGAACTAAGCTGGCATGTGATCTCCAACACAAGGATTGTTCTCATCAGATACTTTAGTTTTCCCTAACTTTGGCGGAATATTAGGGCGTGATATTAGGGCGCCAGCAATATTGGGGGCCGTCCATAAAGGGCTCCCTTTATGGGAAGTCATCAGGGATGATATGTCAACAACAACTACAAACATACTAAATA
>JAQIXS010003067.1:0-19498 GCA_034700785.1 Rossiulus vilnensis
CTTCTTGTCCCTAGTTTCACATACGGTGCTCCTGTATGGTCACATAATCTTACCAATCCTTTCGATTCCTAATTAGTACTTTTAACATAAATAAAGGACTCATTTTCTAAATACTGTAGATGAAATGCGATTAAGCCTAGTGGACGACCAACCAATCCAACATGGTAAAAATAAGTACAGCCATGATGTTAAATATTTTAAGCGCACTTATGTCAGTAATTTTTTTTCCACGTTGAGCATGTACCATAAGGTTCCACTTAACCGGAGCTTACAAGTCCACGGGCGCCAAATACCCCGCATGACGTCATATTACCAGCATCAGTTCGACTGAAATCGCCCAGAATTCGACTCTTTGAAAGCCTGTGATTCTAAAAAAAACCTTCACTTATACAAGGTAAATCGAGGCAACATTTCAGGTTGCAAAACTCGATCCACGTTGGAAGCACTCGATGTATTGGCAAAACACGCGAAAATCCAATTTGCAGGAATATGTGCAAATTGTGCTCACGCCACAAAGCGATGGAATTCAACAAGGTTGTTTGGTAATCTGATCCGAATTGGTAAACTATTAAAGTCCATAGGCAGCGCCTTCGAATTTGCTTTCGTCTCGGGATTTCTTAAATTACACTTTTTTTTTCATTTTTCGATGGTTATCCCATTGCGTGTGTGAGAGCGGCATCTCGGGTTCCCCGGGGGGTGGGCTGGGGGCGCTGCGGGTGTAACCCAATACGGCACGCTGGCTGAGCTTCTCCCCCATCCGTCTGCCAAATATTATTTGCTCTCTGGTGATGGGGTTGTGTGCTGCGGTCGGCGAATCCACGTCGTTTCTGAGCGACTTGTTTGCCTTCGTTTTGTATAATTACGCCGTGCGTTTCCCCATCTGCCACTACTAATAATAATCGATTCCTCCTGACGCACTTTTCTCTCTCTTTTGTTGTTATTATTGTCAGTTGGAGTGTAATTATTATCGCCCTTCATCGGATCTGGCCTTTGGTGCCCTCCTCCCTCTTGTTTTCTTATCTGGAGCAAACCATCGGTTATGGAAAAGAGAAATGGCCCCAGGGGGGTTAACTGGACCTTTTAATGGATCTGCGGATACTCCGCCGTGAAGGCTAGATAAAAGGTGATACGCGATGGGGGCCGAGGGGCCAAGGGGGATCGCTTCAAGAACTTCATATCTTTTAGCACTTCGAGACGCGCATGGACGTAATGCATTGTCTGCTAAATACATGTGCATGCTTGCTGAGCAGGGTCGCTTATCGAAAATGATCGCAGCGCCATCTCTGTGCACAAATCAGAAACTGACGAAATAAATTATAGGATGTTAGCCCGAGTGAGGACACAGGAATCAGGTGTTCGGTCTCTTTGTCCCATAATGTGCGATATGAATTCATATTCAGGTGTGGATTTCAGGAATATTCATGTAACTGAATCTTCAAAATTTCCGTGTCCTGATGGGCAGCTAGCGGTCAAGCAGCTTCGCCTATCGAATACCACGGACAATTACAGGAAGGAGGTGGTTCTCCCCTGGAGGCAGTATTGCGAAAATATTCTGATGTTGGTGGGATGCGCAATTTATTGTTATAAAGAGCACGTTTTATGGATAGGAATGTGTAGGCCTATGCTTCCTTTTCCTAACGTTTATTCGTACATTTAAAAAAAATAGGAATTCGAGGAATTATCCCACTGCTATATAGTTTTAATGCGATCCTAAATAATACAAATGTACCTGCAATGATAGAAATTTCAAAAGCAACTCTTGATGTTCAATACCTTTTAATTTCTTCGATGTGTTTTCTTATGTATGCCTATGGGGATCCATGAGTTTCCAAATTGAGTTGGCTTGTAAAAAAATAAGCATCATAATATAAAAAAAGGAAAACTTATAAGAAAAGCAAATGAAAGGTTTCAAAAAGATTAAAATTGTTAATATCTCATTTAGCTAAATAAAGTGTTACTTCCTGAATTTCCATCATCGGTTAATACGTATTATACATGGTGTTTATCAACCCTTAAGATCTGCACACACAAAAAATAGAAAATAAAAAATAAAAATGCACAACGAGCTCTTGTGCAAGTTATTCGTGAAGATGCATTATCGAAATATACTTCATAACTACATCCACCCTACATGCTTATAATGACTAATTACAATGAAACATTGCGTGATCATCTATGCTTAGATGGCTAATTAATGAATTTATTCATTCTGTTGAGCTGTATGAGCGATTAGTCAGTTGACTGATGACTTTATTCGACCTGTTTTAAAAGATTCATTCTTACAATCAACACTATTATTGTCTCGTGCGACTATTAAACCAATCACAGCACTGATTTTACACACGTTTTGGGCTTGTTATCAGTTAATATTCAAATATTCAGACAAAATATTCAGAAATGCCAAAGCATACTTTCAAAATCACAATTCTCTATGCAACATACAGTGTCATCACCAATGCATGGAACGTTTACAATGTACCTCACCAATACTGGACTAATTAACGTTGGTGAGGGCCCTCTCTTGACATTTTTTTAAACTCTCGCTTCGGGTCAAAGGTCCCCATTGCCACTCGGTGATTTATCTCCAGAACAGCAACCTGTTGATCCGTGGGCTCATTAAAACCATCGACAGCCCGTAACTACGTCGTCACTTCGGGGGCTCTTGTTACTCTTCAAAGTGGTTCTTACTCTATACCAGTTCACCCTAGGAGCTCCTAAAGGGGGATATCTTGACAGAATTACTTGTACATGCAAAATTACATCCTCTGTGATATGAAATTTCTGGTTTCTGGAAGAGATCTGGTTGATGGATCCACTCCCGAGTTATGGGAATGGACGATCCATGGGTAGTTATGTCGTCTGGGCAACGACACGTGGGGCAGGGAGGTTGATGTAGAGAGGGAAATGAGGAGGATGGGGAGAGGATACAAATTATCTGTAACGATGGGGAAAAGACGGAGATTAGGAGTGGGATAATGTTACGTAGCAACCACGGAAGTCGCTTCCTTGATTCAGCCGTGTCTTCTGATTTAAAAGTTGACCGAATGACCAGTTTGTTTATAAGATCTCATGCTTCCCATATTGACTAACTCTATCAAGAATAGGGAATACCAAGAAATAAATAGCCTACATTGCAAGACTTGACTGAGCTGGTTTAATCATTTTTAAAAAATTATTTTCATTGAATTTTCATAGATAAAAAGTCATCGTTTTAAGACTGCTGGTTAATGATTAGTGAATACAAGCTTTTTGATGCTGTAGGATTTTCAATTATTTGACAATATGTCTGCCATTTTGGAATTAGTGGAAGATGACAGTGAGCGTATCTTTAGAACTTGAGAATGATTGCTCAGTTCGGCGTGTGTGTGAGCGGCCATCTTCTGGTTTCTAGGGGTTTCCTCGGAAAAAACACCCCTACTTTTTCGTCGTCCAGAATTGTTTTTTGGGGGCGAACGAAGGCGCATTCCTGGATCTTTTAAAAATAAAATCAAAGGTCGGCGTGAAAGAACTCCATCCGCCTGGGGGCGAGACGCGTCTGCCGAACATTTCAACTTGGAGACTTTAGGAGTGGAAGTTAGCTTATCTCGTGTTTTGCGAAATAGGTGGCGACGAATTCCGCTTCCATTTCCTCGGTCATTTGTCACTCGGAACGGGACTGGGGGTGCGTGTCTTGCCCGCTTCGGATGCCTGGGTGAAATAGGCCGAAACAAGACGACGCTAACGTATTGGCCCGTTTGTCAAAGAGCTTCTTTCGGAACCATTCGCCCAGACGAAATGACTTGTGGCGCTGAAAGTGAACTATTTGGAAATTGGATTCATGGCCTACTCATTTTTTTATGCAAAGAAATTTCCGTATTGCTGGTGTCTTCGTTCCAAGTCGTCTCGTTCGCACGTGTGCAAACTTCCAATGTGTACCTACTTACCCGTAAACAGATTGATGTCTACGATGTTCAAAGCAATTTGATGTGGTTGATGGGCAACATTCGAATTTGTGGGTTTCCATAGCAACGTAAACAGCGCCACCACGTGGTGTTTGGCCGTAGGCTACATTTACAAATTATCAAAATGATTCTGTTTAGGTGGTCAAATGTATCACTCTTAAATGTGCAAGTGTTTCTAGCCGTTTCTGAAGATCTTGGGGTTTTTCATAGTTGTGGCACTGTTGAAATACGTGGGCGATATGTTCTCGTGGGCTATGGTATGTTTTGCCACTAGGATGTCCGCCAAAAGTTAGTAATGGTTTATTATACACTGCTTCTATGGTATCTGCGGAATAGTTCGAAATGAAATGTTTTTGCCCCTTTATTTTTCTTCGCATTATCCGGCGTATTGCGTGCGATTCTGATGCCTTTTCTTAGCGTTCTTTTCGGGTTTTTTTTTTCCCCGAACCATGTTTACGGCATCGAGCATTGTTGAAATCCCAACAAAGTTGTATAGAAATCTAGGAATAGTCGGCAAGACAGCCATTTATAACAAGAACGAGTATCTTTGTTGAGAGAGAAGTGAAATTTGTGGGGGATGACAGGCAGTGCTGAGATCTATATACAGTAGTTGTCTGAGGGAGCGGCGGAGGGATATGGGGGTGAGGAGGCGCACCCGTGGATTTGATGCTCGCAACTCTAGTTTTGACTTTTAGGAGCTATTGAGCAGTTATTTATGGTGGATTCAAAAGTGTTTCTTCCCCCCTCATTTCCCATCCAATTTTGCGAGGAGTAACTTCTTCATTCCGGAAGAAAATGAGGCAACTGTCTGTCTGCGTGTCTCTACGCACTAAATTTACCATTTGAAAGTCCCCAAACACCCTCCCATCATTCTCTTGCAAGATCCTCCCACCCCCATCCGTAAATTTCAATCCGGTCGTGCCTCGCGCGCACGCATATTTCTGCGTCACGTGCCCGAGTTTTCTAACATGGCGGCCATGCGTGATATTTATTTTTGCCAGTTCTGCCCGTGGTTACTTTGTTGTTGTTTTGTTGTTTTTTGCGTTTCTGGACGGTTGACTGCGCGTCGTGATAGATGGACCTCGCGTATTCGCCAAGATTGTCGTGACGGAATGTTTTACTTTCTGTGAAACATTACCTTAAAAAGTGAACTTTATTTATGGCACGCTCGTCTATGGAAATGAGCACGCAGCATTAATACCACCTTTTAACCTTATTTTCTATTTGCTGCTGATGCGTGTTGAGTTATTAGCCTTTTAATTTTCGATGGTAGCCACGCGAGGCCTTCTTGGTTGAACTTTAAAATTTACTGCCATTCGCGATTTATGGTTTAAGATGTTACCGTGCAAGACGGTTATGTATTTTTATACTTTTGAATGTATTTCATTTATTTTTGCCGAGTAAAAACATGAAACAATGTTGAAATATTATGTTTTTTTCGCATTTTGTTTAGTTTTCTGTTAGAACGTCTGCTCATGCCCAACAAAAACCAAAATGACACATACATGTGCCTCTTTATTTTCTAGCATCTTTTGGTTATTCCGCCAACTATTAAAATCGTTATCAGTCATATAATTAGGGTTTGTCTGGTTGGTAAAAACTGCGTTTATAGCTAAGAGTGAAATTAGGAAGCAACATTCAGAGACCAAAACGAAACAAAAAGGTTTTTTTAAAACAAGTGCCCAAATTCTTGGAAGAAATTATAGGAGCGTCATAAACTTCCATGTTTCCTTTTAAACCATTTAAACGCGTGCTGTTCGCTGTTCTTGTCAACCAACGTCATTATTGTCATCATGTCTTATTTCTTCTGAAGGAAACGCATGTACATGTATTATTGAAATGATTGAAACACGTCAACTCCCTTGTGTGAGAGGGCATTGTGCACAAAGTGGCGACTTGCTAGAGATATATTCCGTGATACATGCTTCTAAACAGAAAATCATACATCATAATGGCCGCCCGTGTAAGGGACTCTTTAATAATGCTGACTCGTCTACAACAGTTTAGAGATAATTTCTGGTCATTGGGAGTCAGTGGCCCCTCTGGTCAAACGCTAGTTGTAGCCAACGGGGGGCCCGAAATGAATCGCCACGTAGCTGTCATGTTCTATCCTCTGCTACAGCTTAATCCGACGACCTTCCCCATATATTCTCTCGGCCCATGCTGGCTGGCTGGTTTTTTTGTACTCTAGCTGCTTTACTCATTATTACGAAACTTACGGCATAATTAAGTGTATTCTAAATCTCGACCCTATAATATATATCTCTGGAACTCTGCTCCTCCCCCTCCTCCTTTCGTTTTGCAACAATGCTTTTTGCACGCAGCAGGCGTTTACCACTAAAACATTCTTGTAACTCGTTAGTTAGGAAGATGACCGCTAGGATACTACTCATTTTTTTTTTTTTGGTTTTTTTGTTTGGTTCGGTGAATTTTCAGTGCTCTGCATCGAAGTTATGCAGTTTGCACGTACATAGTACTGTTTCTGGTTTTCTAGGCCAATAATTGCCCCGTAGATCACAGCGATCTACAAAGGTTTTGGAAGCATCGTTCATTTGCTCCCCTTTCGAAATGTCATAAGTTTTTTATGCCATGATGCAGGGAATCATGGCGGAGATTTCCAAACCACTCAAGTGCAGGCCCTTGAAATTGAGATTCTTGGAAGCATAATCGTGACATTTTCAGGCGTTTATTTTAAATTTCTAAAATGCGAAATGATAGTGACCATTTACCCTATAATGCAGGTCTGAGCTGGCTATATATGACTAATGTATGCAGCATCTTTTAATCTTGAGGAAGGCTATTTGAATCAATAAAAAGGCATCTCAAACTGACAATGGCAATGGATGCTGATGATTTCAGGAATCAACTTGAAAGCGCAGCATACTGAGAATGTTCTATCGAAGCCATGATTCATCGATTAACTGGATTGGGTAATCATTGTCAGATATTGAGTGCAATATGAATGATCGGTTTTTAATCCGCTTCCTTAGTCACCCTGTACACGCAGGTCGTGGGAATTCTCGCAAAAGTTGGGCTTGGAGAAACGATGAAATAAAAATGAAGACTTATGAGACGTCTAGCATCTGACAGAATCGAAACTGCCTCTGATTATACACCGTGAATGCGAGGTTTTAAGTCCTGTTTTTAAGATAATTGAAGATCCTAATTTTTCATCCGCGAAATTTTTTTTTAAATTTTCCATGCAGGGAGGTTTAACTCGTTTTGGGGGAATTAATCCGAATGAATGCCCGTCTCCGCAGGCGGTAGGAGGGCGGAGGAAATATTTTAAATATCTCGGATTTCGGGCTCAAAAATTGCGTGAGTGGGTTATGAGTTTCGTAGCGGCATAGATGCCACCCTGGCTCTCCCGAGGCTTAGACTCTTAACCGTTTCTGGGAAAAATGCAATCCGCACGAACGAAGGTGAAATTCGAAAAACAAAAGAAGTTCATCAGTTTATCACTCGATACATTATGCTCGCCTTTTTTACTAGGTGTAATTGAGGTGGTCATCACATGTAATTTATATTCACGTTATGTTCAGTGTACATGCTACAGTAAACCAGAATGAGTTTTCTCTTTAATTTTCGGTCACAGGCAGTGTTCGAGTGTTCGCTTTCACCCCCTTCCCTCCTTCCTCGGACGTTGTTTATGGATGACCCCTTAATGGGTCCAATTCATCAGACTTGACCAGCCGCATTTTTGCGTCCCACCCAGCGTTGCATCTACATGTAGTTATCTTGTTTTTGTGCTCGAGCTTTCAATGTGTTGCAAATGTGTCGAGCGAACAGCACGCCCCAGCTGTTCCGCCATTAATCCAAGCGCTAAGCCGCGGATTTGCATAATCTGCCTTCGTTTTTCGAGCGGCTTTATAGCGCCGTTCGTCTTGTTTGTTTGTTGTCCTCTGGACGTGCAAATACGAGTGCCATCCGCCCCCCCCCCCTCCCTGTTCAATTCGGGGCCCACCGAATTCGCAACGAAATTTGCTTTGGGACGAAATTTACAGCCAGGATTAATGGCGTTGCTAATGCGAGCTGTTCGGGTCGGCCATAAATTTTCGTCTTCCCCCTCGCTTTTTCCAGAACCAGAAGATTCTGGCGACCATCTCTGCACGGACTACAGGGCAGTGTCGACCATGTTGGATTATAGTGAGTACCGAGGGGATCCTGTCGGCCACCAGGCTGCATTGCTGCGTCCAATCTTTTCATAACAAAAGAATTTCTCGAGGGAGAGCGAACGAAAAAAACCATTAAAAAATTAAGTCTTTTTTGCCGCACAGATAAGAGTGAGACACCAAAGTGAAACAAAACGTATTATAAATGAGTATGAGAGCGCTTCTTGTTAATGCACAGCCTCGGCTCCCCTCAACGTGCAACACAAAAGTTGAAACCTGTTTTTCTCCCCCTGAACCGAAAACATGGACCGACACACGAACATCACAATAGAAAAATGTTTAAATGCTGCTCGAGAGGAGCAAAAAAAAAGAGCCCTGAGAGGAGACGGTGAATTGATAAAAGGCTCCTCCACATTTTGGATAAAGATAATCCCTAAACATCTATTTACCGAACACGTTAATATACTTAAGGAAACTCGGCTAATCCTGACATCGTTTTAGGCGAGAAAAAATGGCACCGGGGGAGAATTTCAGTCGCCTCGCAATTTGGGGTGCTTGGCAAATTAGTCGCAGGATTGTTTATTTACGAGTGTTTTAATTATTTTGCACGTACGCTCGTAATGGTAATTAAATAGTGCTCGTTAGCGACGCCAGATGTCGGGATAAATCATGTCAGTGCTGTTAATCGGCGCTGCAGGAATCTGCATCCTAAATGCTCCTCGTATGAGAAGCGCTGTTCTAACGCTGAACAAACACTCGGTTAAAGTAATGGCACGTTAAATCTGCACTCCTTTGATGCGTCCAGTCGTCGTTTAACAGTTTTATGGAGCAAACAAATGCTGTCAAAAAGAAATTTGTGGAGTTTGTATAACGTTATAGTATCCAATCCAACTCTTGCACATTTCCTGATCTTTCGGTTAAAAATCGTTCGGCAAACAAGAAATGATGCTCATTGGAAGTGTTTAGTTGAAAACTACATGTATGCTAGTTACTGCAGAATGGTCTGGATTTTATAGGAGCTCAAATCAAGAATTTCATAGCAACTTTATAAACTTGCAATGCATGCCATTGCTCTCAAGCATACATATACATGTCTTCAGCTAGCTGTCTCTAATACAACTTTGAAAATTGTGCAAAACTGCGTGTTAAAAATGCACATGTACAAAAAAAATTTAATGCACCGATTTACGAACAATTTTTTGAAATCCAATACGATACAAGGCTTAGGATTTTGTAAGGGCTCCTTTATGTACCAATATTGCACCATTTCACTGTTTTGATGCATAGACGAACATTTTTTTTTCAGAAGGGAAATAATCGTTCATATTTTTTCCCTAATGCTCGCAGGATAGCATCACGATCTAAGCTTCCTAGATCCATATCTCTTTTAAATATTGTCTTGGTAACGTTTCGATCTTTCGCCAACGCGATGATAAAACCCTTCATCCTCGTTAGTGCGGATTTGTCTCGCCAGAGTAGTTTTGGAGCTTTTAAGTGCATCAAATGTCGTTGAATGGAAGCACCATGGAATTAATTCATGCATTGAGAATTTTAAAGCATATGTGATATGTAAGAAGAAGAAAAAAATTCAACAGACGGCTTATTTGCACTTGTGATAGGGCAATAGCGTCGAATGGCATTTACGAAATCCCCCATTGGATCGATTTAATGCGACAAATAACTATCTTCAAAGGCCACGCACTATTGCAGGCAATTCCAAAAACTAGTTGACATTTGCGTTATGCAGGAATGGCCATCCTGATAATAGTCGTTGTGCTGGCTTGCATGGTCCATAACCATTATGCAGAGATTCCATTGCAATTAGCCTGCAGCGTCTTAAATTGCAAGTGCATGCCGTCTTGTGCCTTAGTCATTCTAGATTAGTACCGTCTATACTTGCGAAATTGCTTTTTATCACTTCGGTGTCGTTGCTCTCGCCTTTACGGAATTGAGTTTAACTTGGATTGTAAAGGTCAAAGAGAACCAAAATTACATAAAGCAATTAAAATAATTAAGTGCAAGCAACTCTTTTGATTACCCGGTCATATAGTCACCAGATCATTAGACGTTTCGTTTAGCAGGAAACCGTTGCTGCGAAGATCAGGATGTCCAAAGAATGATTTTGCTATGCATCGTCCTCATTTCCTGTGACAGTATATAATAAACTTTCAAAAACTCCAGTTAATAGAATTTTTTATATCTTTTACTTGTGTACATGCGTACGTGTGTATTCATGCAGCTCAGGCATTTTGTTTGCAAATACGATTACTCGATTGATAAAATAATTAGAGAATTATATCCTAAATAACAAAATACAATTAGCTTTAGGATAAATACAAATCTGAAACGATGTTAGGCACATAAAATATATGAAACTCACATAAACTGTAAAAGTGGTCCAGCAAAAAAAAAAATGCGATGTTGAATTAATGCAGGCAAAGAGAGAAATGCACAAGATTGAACTTCAAAATGGGCAAAAATGACATGATGAAAAAGTATTTTACGATAGAAGTATCGTCTTAACTTAGTTGAAATTGATTGCATTTTCATACCGAACCTACAGACTACAGTATTCTACATTACAGTTGCTATACATGTATGATTCATGCGCTGTACATAAGCATATAGGGGGCCTCGGTGAAGCATGCGTTGTTGGTATTGGTAAACTTTGGTTTAGTACATATTGTGCTTGTATATCCGGCTCGTGACAGTCTAACATGGATGTTGGATTTTTTAAGATGAGCTTTTGCGAACCAAACAACGACTTTTTGCCCGCAATCCTCGAACATGCACTTTTGTTGCGAACGTCAATGGAGTGGAAGTCCTGGCTGGCTCTTGGCAGTTGCGCAGTGCCTCGCCTTTGATTGATGTTAATTTAGAATTTATCTTGCATATGCTTTCTCGGAAAATGCATTTGTAATTCATTATTATTAAGAAGCGCGACACTAGCCAGACTTCCCACCCACAGACGCTATCTCTCCAGGAGGCGCTCTTAAGATGCTTACGCGAGTAAATCATAGTTTTAAAAGGCTTTCACGCATAAGTATTTCACTATCTGCATATGTCATGGAAAACAATTTTCTGTTCGCGATTTTTCTGCACCCAGAAAAAGAGCTGAATGCGAAATGTGACTAACGTGCGAGTTGCCCAGAGTGAACTGGAAAAGTTGAAGCTCTGTAATTTGTTTTCAAATTTATTTGCAATTGTAATGGCTGTCGGAATATTCAAATATTTTAATCTTGTTAATCGGACGTACATTTAGGCGTGGCTCAGTCTTTTCACTGTTTGAAATTGTTCGCCCAGTGCGCTCCTCGTGCCTTGACCCATACCACCTCTTAACCCCTTATTTGTGGTCAGGAATTTTGAAAGCCTGTCTGTGCCTTTTGTCTGCCCGCCTCTTCAATCGGATCCGTTGCACTGGGTCTTGACCATATAGTGACCACATGCATAGTGGACGCTGGGCGAGCCATTGCGAGGTGAGCTTATCGGAAAAAAATTGCAGAAATCAGAAGATATGTAACTGATACATGACCACTATCACAATCAACTAATTAATTTATTTTTTCAACATCACATTATTGATGATATAGGCCTACGTGTAGTTTTGTCTGCCAGGTCTGCACCTTTTCTGTTGTATAACCAGCGTAGATAACATCTTGTAGGATGTTTACGGGCATTAAAAGTAACAATTAATGCTTTATGTATTTTTACATGTAGGCTACATGTATATTTGTGAGGGGGAAATACACTTTTTATTTTTATTATACAAGAACATCGATATTTGTAGCTATAGTTTTGCATTCCATGATGGAAATTTAAGACGATCTGAGGAACGGACTGAGGAAATTGGAAACCTTTGCAATGTTACCTACGGAATTATTGGAGTAATTTTTTTGAACTTGCTGGAAAATGCTTCGTAATTTTAACGATGAACCAAGTCGACATATAGTACTTATACCAGCTGACGAAGCAAGCAAAATTAAAAGATCCTTAAAATGGCTATGTCATAAATTCGGAATGCAATGGATATTTTAGCCCCAGAGACTTTAATTTCGAAATATAAATACGAATTTTATGCACGATGCTGCAAACAGTAAAAACAGAGAGAAAAAATGCTGCCAAAAGCAACGCACGTCTTGCCCCTCCTTTCCCCTCTGTTCACCAACTGAACATGTATTGATGTAACCGTAGCTGTGCATTTTTACGTGTTACTGAATTGAAGAGCACTTGGAAACTGAAGAAAAAAATCATGAAAAAATAGTGCTTGAAGATATTTTTTGATCTCGAAAAAGGAAAACATTGAAAGATGTGAAATTGTCATTTGAAAGGAAAACAAATGGATTGGGAACGTGAGGGGGGAGGAACTCGAGTAGGGTTACTAGGGTAGCGTAGTGTAGGGGGATATCCTGCAGGGTGACGGAAGAAGATTGACGAGGGATGGATGGATGAGTCAATGGAAGACGAAAATAAAACTCTGTCTCTTCTTTGAAAAAATTCCATTTTCCTAAGACACCGGGTGTGTTACTTTGCTCCATTGATTCATCATCGGGGTCATTCATAAAAAGACGTCTGCGTTTTTAGTTATTCCTCATCCCCTTTTCCTAATAAAAAGCATCTCATAGTTATGTTATTATGATTGTGGTTCGTACCAATGTGCATCATCTGTCTTGTTTATATAATAAGCCAGTTACTATTGCGCTGACTATTTCCACAAAATGGAATAATCATAAAAAATCATAACTATATGATACTTAAACAAATACTGAACGCGACTCTCTTTACTGGTGTTGGTGTTGCATGGCAATCGCAACCTTAAAACTGAGAAGTAGGATTTTGGCAAAATAGTATAAAATCCTGCCTCAATAATTCTCTTTCTTGTCCACATTTTCATTGATTTCGAAAGTATCCCCAGACGCTTTGAAGCTGCGATTGTGATTTATGGATGACCCCTTTGGTAAATGGTGGGGCACGGAATCGTCGAAAACGGTTCGATAAATATACCTCAGAGGGGAATATTTTTTACTTTTTTTTCTGTTCTGTTGAAAGAAAAGAGACATGTCATCTTTCAGACGATGTCATCTCAGTTGGAGCCTTATTTTTAAGTACCCAGTTGTTTCCATTTTTCGCCGCCCTTGTAAATTATTGGAATTTCATATTAAAAATAGATCCTAAATGGGTCTGAAGATCACGAAATTACGAAACTGAGGAATTTTCCAATTTGGTAGATTCGGTTCGTCTGTTAGCAATCTTTTAAGACATGGGTGGGATGGTGAGCGCCAACAGTGCATTAGTTTTGGGTTTTTGTTTTTTCGAACACATTGGATTTCCTGGACCGTTGAACTCTTGATTGGGATTGCATGCTAGACAGCCATCCATTTGTTTAAGTTCAGAAAATTCAAAATGTCCGCCGTCTGAATTTCATCTTGGCGTGTCTAACCTTCATGAATTGTCGCCCAGTGATGTCATCTTCATTATTTGCCATTGCTGCCAGCGAAGATGAGCTAGTTTCTAAGTAATGCGTGCGGTACACGTTGCTTAAAATCCCAATGCATACTTTAGCTTGATGATAATCACCATAATTGGCTTAAGTTTTTTTCCTATACCGGATGTGAAGGCCTGTCTGTCGTGCTTAAGACGATCCGATTTGAGTTACCTGGATATGAAATTTTGAGGGGCTTCGCGAGCATGTCGGTAATTAAGTCACCAAGAATATGACATTTAAACTTCCATGATTAAAACATAACGTTTGGGTACATGTATTTTCATAAAATGAGTATTCCGTTGGGATCACATTATCTCCTTTCGTTGCAAGGGACATTCTTCCGCTCCAGAAGTCAGAAGTGGATGCATATGAATGGGATTTATATCGGTGCGACACAACGTCCCTTAAAAAAACCTAATTAATCGAAGGAGGAACCGAAAAACAAATCTTATAATTGGAAATTAAAGTTGAGCATCGTTACGAGATGCTCTCTGCGATGGAACTGTGTTTACGATGAATGGTTCATTGAAACGAATTAGCTCCGGATTTCCTCCTCGGGATGAAAAAGGCAATTTGTTCAATTGGTAATGCTCAGTCGACTGTGATCTAACAAAATGTACCAGCCAAGGACCAATCATATTGCGCTGGCGTGCTTCTTCTTGATCGCTTCATGGCATGCACTTGGCTTAAAACGACGACGGTGAAACCGATTAAAAATCTCCCAATCTAATATCGAGAGGACGCGTGCTGAGGTATCTCAGCATCTGATCAAAGGCGAAGGGCGTGAGTCGTTCAAGTCTTCTTGCATGGGTGCCTGACACTGATGGGCAGGGCTCGGATGTATATGGACGTATTTCTAATGAATAGGTAAATTGGGATCGACGTTATTTTGCATTAAATTTATGTTGGCTTCGCTGGCCTGAACCCTCTTCTTGCTCGTGCGAATTTCTCTGGAGAATTGAGATGTTTCCTTCGGATTTTGCGGCGATCCATGGTTGAAAAGTTGTTCGTTTTTATCTTCGGATTTTGGATGTCGATCACGATTTTCCAGAAAGCTTTTTTTTTTCTTTCTCTCGCTTTTCTTTCTTCCACAACAAATGATATTAGCAGTTACTCAGTTCCATCTTAAGTTGTACGTGCACGCTGGAATGTAATACCTGGAAAAACTGTAAAAATGGAAATTGGCATTTTTTACCCACTTAGACTCGTTGTGCAGAGCAAGACGTATAATATTGCCAGAACAATCGACTGACATTTTCAGAAATGAGAATAATCTGTTGATAATACTACATGCATATATCCGTTTTGTGACAGTGCCTGCATCTTATGGCAACACCACAGCGATGATGTATGATGTATCACCGATAATTATTGAAAACCAAGGTTTTGCAATGTTTACTTTAATGTCACATAGGGTAAAGGGCAATACTTCAGACGCAGATTCATGGCGCTCATGTGATTTTTACGCTCTCGAAACTCGTGTTTTAAGTCTTCGACAAATGTTTTTTTCTTCGGAAGATTCGTGCTGGACTGGACTATTAATTGTCTCAGAATAGACGTTTTGAAAGCGTAGACGGCGAGCAGTGTCGGTCTCGTTTGGATGCTGGAAGAAGAGCCTGGGAATACAAATTCAAATTGCCTTCTAAATGTGTTCATTAAATCGGGAAACCAAAAAACCTGCTCCAACTCCCCTCACGCCATTGCCTCACTTTCTCGAAATTGAGTTTTCCAACAAATTGTTGACGTTGGGTGCATGCCGAGTGGACCCACAAACAGCGCCTTGGAGGCTGGCTTTTATAAGTAAAAAAATGAAAAATTCTAAAATGTTTGGATGTCATCCGGATTAAATTTAACAGGCATTAGACGACAGACTGCCGATATCCTCTAGTGAAGATTACAAAAATTAAAATATTGCATCAGAAATGGGGTTGTGAAAGTTCAACTTTTGTTGTCCATAATAAGCCATTTATGGACTAAACGCATGCGTGGTCTCACCCACTTTGTGTACCTGCATGAGTATAATTAAGGATTCTTAAGTTTCTACGCTTGAGAGTACGTAGGCCTTTGGGTGGTTGGACCCCTTTCACACCATGGCATGCATAGCACCTCATCGTTACACGCATTGGTAAACGTTTAATGCATCTAGTAAATGTTAATGCCAAACATGGCCGATTTCTTGAAACCTTGACCGGTTTCAAGAAATCGAGGTTTTACCCAAAGGCTATATGAGTGTATGTGTATAGAGTAGACTAAGAGTGTCGTGATTTGGGGTGGACCAAGAGGGAGATAATGGGGCGTGTTGATGGGCTAGTAGAGCCATTCATCGTCCATTGATGCTAGGCACATAGCGAAGTGACAAAAGAATAATTCGCCATCACCTTTGTTCTCCGCCGTTAATTCATATGCATGACAACAACAACAAGGCAGCATCAACAAAAGACAGGGACGGAGGTGGTTACCTTATGAGTAAGGGTGGGGGTGCAGTGGGGTGAATTACGTTCGCCAGGTACCTGTTTCTCTGCTTGCCCAAAATGCACTTTTTGCTCCTCTCGGGTTTTCCTTTGGCTGTTTGGCCTGGCCACTTTGTAGGGGTCGTGGGAAAAATCCATTCAGGTATGCACGTGGGCCACCCGCTCCTAAGCGCCCCCACCACCCTCGCCGCATTGCCAGCGATAGGACGTAATTAGGGTGGGAACCCCCTTTGATACAGGGTCACAGGTCAAATGGGATGATGTTGTTTAAACGCTTTCTGGCGAATGACATCCAAGCAGCGCCTATTACACGGTGGGGCTCACTGTTTCGGACCCAAATGCAGCCTTAATCATCGTGAACTTTGCGAGTTCGGCCGACTTTTCACCTTGAACTCAAATTGAGGATGGTCAGCACGAACACGTATGAAATCTACTGGAAATGTTTTGCTTCGATGGAGGGGTTTGTCAGTCTCTTGCAGGCTAAGTGCTATTTCGGGTTCAGTTTTTGTTCTGAAATAATGTCTCTTTCAGTTTAAACTTCGTGGATATCGAATCAGATTTAGTTGTTTATTTATTTTTTAAGAAAACCGTGAGTGTAAGCGGTTTACCCATCTTTAGCTATTTATAATTCTTCCCTATCGTAAAGATCTTGAAGACATCTGGAACATATGGTCCAAAGTGATGAATTATGTGTGCATACATAGTGCTAGCTGGCTAAGAAGTAATCTAGCGATAAGAAGAACGGAGAAATCATTTAAAATATGAAAATACAAGCACGATGTGAAATGCTACATCAAGATAATTTGTCTTTCCAATAAGGACCTGTTCATATACTTTAACGCAAACTTTAATGGTTTTTTGAAACTATATAACAAACCAGATTAAATTTCGGAGTTTGAGAAAATAAAATTTGGTATATTTGTAATTCTTTCCTATCGTAAAGATCTTCAAGACATCTGGAACATATGGTAGGAATATTATTTTTAATTTCGGATTTTGAGAAAATAAAATTTGGTATATAGTGATGTATGATAGTTTGATAGTATGATAGTTTGAATTTTTTTCCCGCCGTTTATTGCAAATTACTGTCCATAAAACTTATTTATTTAATCTGAACAGAGTCGAAGTTAAAATAACATGTTTTCACTCAGATATTTAGTTTCGTTATTTTTAAAAAAATAATATTTCGCTTCATGCTTCGCTACGAAGTACAAATTGTGGCATTTATGAGCAGGATCTGTGTTCTATGTATGCAGTGCATATTGGGATTTATATTCCAACTTTTCTTCTTGTCTTTGCAGGTTTAGGATAGACAACACGGATCACATCATAGACGTTAATAAAAATAATGTTCCCTATGAATACGATCAGGTGAATATCATATGTCCGGGCTACACGTCGGAAACCCGAGAAGATGATCCAGAAAAATATATTATTTATAATGTGAGTAGATTCGCACCTTTTAATTGACATAAGATGTTTGACACGAGCGTCGCCAATTAACCTTTTTCTCTGGTCTTCGTTACAGGTGTCAAAGGACGAATACGACATGTGCACCATAACAGGTTCCAGTCCTCGAATTATAGCCGTCTGTGATAAACCTAATCGCCTCATGTATTTCACCATAACATTCCGGCCCTTCACGCCTCAACCCGGAGGCCTCGAATTCAGACCTGGACAGGATTACTACTTTATATGTGAGTAGCGTGAGGATATTTTCACTGTGGACTCAGGATTTCTGCAGCTGCGCTTATGTGGTAATTTACCAGCTCCATGTACCTAATTTCACTTTTTTATTTGTTTGTTCATCACAGCCACTTCCAGTAAAGATAGCCTGACTAACAGAATTGGAGGTCGATGCATGACCCACAATATGAGGGTAATCTTCAAAGTGTGCTGCAACCCCTCAGTGAAAAGTAAGAACATGTCATTCATTGATATTATTTTATGGTCCTGGAATTTCATAAACGAAGGAACTAGAAATGGCAGCAGCTAATGACATTAGAAATTAAACGCAGATGTTAGCAAGACAAATTAACCGCCGTATTTAAACCAGAAGTTCTTCTTTTGCACTCATCAAGAAAGAAATGCATTCATCCGGATTTTTTTTAAAGGCTTGTTACAAAGCTAAGCTTTGTTAACATCATTAGTCAGATGGTAAATTTCACTATCGTAAATGTATCTGTGTATTTTTTTCATATGCCATTTGCAAGCTGCTTGTACGTTGTTATTTGCTCTAAAATTGACGTAGCTTCTTAAGAAGCTTTGAATTAAGTTGAATTATCTACAGTAGCGTTAAGTGAGGAAGTTTTTATTTGTGAAGTGACATCATAATTGAATCTAATGTACTTCATCCCATTATTTCGAATTTTAAACATCAATTCAATTCAACTCAGCACCCTACAATCAGTAAGTGAATACCATGCAAGCAAACATCAATAGATCATTAGCATTTTAAACATCAATTAGACGACAACCGTGAGGTGATTTAATTACCAAAATCATGAAACTGAGCTATCGTTTCGCATTTACTTTTGTGAAGTCATTTTTCAATTTTATTGAGTGCTGTTAACAAACATCATTATTGAAAATTTTGTAGTTTTAAAAAAATTCTCACCATTATGGGTTTCGACTTTTCTATTCCTTTACCAATATTTTTTTCTAAAGATCTCGAAAAAGGAAACTCCAATTTTTGGTTTGGGTATTGTAACATTACATTTTTAGATTCTATTGATGAGTTTTGAGGCCCTGTCTAAAGTCTGTCATTACGTCCTCAAATAGGTTCAACTCTCCACACAACAACGACGACAATGTCCACAACGGCATCTGGCCTGACCCCTACATTTGCTCCAGGAATAACTCGACTCAGGCCATACATCCCAACCACGCCACGCACGCCGAAGACCACAAGCACCGCCAGAATATCCACAACGCCTCCAGACTACAAATCGCTACCCGGGTTTGGGGGCAGCGGCAGCTCAGAAACCACTCGGGGGAAACACGGCGGAGGCAAGAAAACGCCTGGTAGGTGGACATTCTGCTCTCTTCTTTTTTAAGTGTAATTCAAAAGTAGCAAACGCTTGACATCACGAGATTAGTTGGGACGCTGTACGAAATTAGCATTATGGACTCGCAGTGCACTGATCTGGATGAAGAGTAGGGAAATTGTTGAAAGAACGCATTTCACTTCCGCTCGTTTTACATTTCCATACTGAAAAGTGCACTCTGCGGGATATGTGCTCGGAAAACGCATGCCCTGTTCGGACATCTCGAATGGCCAGCGTCCATTTTTTTTTCTTTATTAAAGAATGCATTCAGTCGTCACGCTTGCCCATCAAGATGGATAACGCTGATAAACAAGCACCTCTCAGTTTTCAATTCAATGCCTTTGCACTATCACGCCTAACTCCCCTCGCTCCCTTCCTTTATTTCCAAGCACATAGACATTCTGTGTTCTTATATCTCCCCCCCACCCATGTTTTTTTTTTGCGT
>JAQIXS010003068.1:0-19480 GCA_034700785.1 Rossiulus vilnensis
TAATGATGTAGAGGCGAAAGCGCCTCGGAGGAGATTGCTAATGGAATAGTGTTTGCCTAAAAAAAGCTCTAGGGCAGTCCTTAAAGGGCGCTCATCAAGATAGGGAGACTTTATGGCGCATGGTCTGTTAAATGAACTTCGTTTCGACTAAAGCTGATATCAAAATGTCCCTAACATGTGCAGTCATAAATACGAAATAACGCCAAATTAAGATTTATTTATTTTTGACTGATGTTATTTAACCTGCCTACGTGTAATGCGGTGTGGAAATCGGGTAAAAATGACGTCGATTGAAAAGCATGCATGACTTGTAATCTAAGACGTCTAATTGGTTTGCCTATTAAAGCAAATTAAAATTAACCGAATCTGAAATCATGATTACGTTTACTTCAGCCGAACTTCTTAATTATGATGGGATTAATAAACGACCTATAAATTACGTTTTATTTATTCAAGCGGTGATTGTTGTTTTTGACCTTTAACAACGTCATTGTTAGTAGATACTTGACTCAGGATGAAAACATAATGAAACTGACGTCATTTTTGACGTTCAGAAATAAAATTTTAAAAAAATTGTTATTGTATAAATAGATCATTAAATTTCTATATGAATGACCAAATCTAGGGGTCATTATGTCAATATAATAGGTTTCGTAATTCATCCACAATAAAACAAGTTAAATTTGAATCTAAATGCCGTATTTACACATAACATGACCACAAATTAATGTAAACGACATATGCTTTGGGTCATTATATATCTTTGAACTTGTAATAAAGAGGGCATTAACTCAGGCGAATAATATATAAAAATTGACATCATTTAGGATGTTGTTGTTTAAGGATAATTATATTTCATATAAATTAATTGGAAAAGAGCTCCTTTGGGAATTAACATTCTCCAAATAGGTCATAAAATGGGGATATACAGTATAGTAAATGACCAAATACAGATGCTCTCTGGAGAATAACATATTAAAATTGACGTCACTTAGGGGCGTAGTTGTTAACAGGTAATATTTACTAAAAATTAATGAGAAATGAGCTCTTTTACTGACTTTTTAAGGAAACAATGACGAAATAAAGTCGTTATGGAAAAAAAATACGTCCTTATAAGCCATGAATAAAAAAAATTGACAAATTCTTGGGACGTTCGAAAATTTCGAAAAATTTGGACGTCCAGTTTTGCTGATCTCTGTTATAATTTGTCATATTTCTTTTGGGAAACTTCTTCCCCCGTTCAGTCTCGGACGTCTTTTGCACGGAAGGCCCTTAAGTTGTTTTGGCGGTTCTTTCAAAAAAAAATCGCGCGAGAGAAATGCGAACGAATGGCGCCGGAAGTCCGTTTGCTTTATTCGTTGAATTCATCACTCCGAATCCGGAAGCAAGCGCCAAACCGTTTTGTGTGCCACTCCTCGTCCTAATTCAATTACGGTGTCTGCTTTGTCGTGAAAACGACGAAAATGCGCCACTTCCGGTTCGAAGCCAACTGCGACAACAAACTTCTCTCGACGTCCCCAGACTGATTTACGTCGGTTTGAACAATTTCTCTTCACAAGAGGGAAAATCCCTATACCATTAAGGCTGAGCCAAAGGGGCTTTGGCGTGAATTCATCGAATATACAGTAAAAGCTTTGCAAAAGTGTTCAACTAACAACGACTTCTAAATTAAATTTTCCACATGTAGAATTGGTTATCCGCTAGTGCCTTCCGTATCTTGTATTGTTTGAAAATGGTACTATTATTTATGCAACTATAAATCAACATTAAAAAAGTGGAAAATCAAGCCCGCAAAAAACGCATTTGTTGGGAAAAGTCTAATCGAAATGACGTCATTTTTGTCCAAATGATGTTTAAAAATCAGCTATTTCGTTACATTTCATTTCATGTTGATGCATATTACTGGTGCATTTATTGCCTTTTGAGATCTTCTCATATTTCCAGTGTAAAATAGCTAAGCCCAAGGTTCGACAGCCCCTGGAAAAATCGTTGTTTAAAATTGAGATCATCAGAGTCCTTGAAAAACCATCGAAGTTGAGATTGTCTTCTTAAAAGGTCATTGAATTTGTGATTGTGAAAGGCATGGCTTGAAATTAAGGTTACTAAATCTTGACTAAGTTTGAAATTGAGATTATTAGAGTCTTTGAAAATTCATTTTTTCCTTTATTTTCTGAATTCAGTTTATTTGTCAGTTTTGAGAAAAATACCGCGCATGTTATACGTACTATTTGAATGTGCCATGGGTTTATATACAAAAAGAATTTGTTGTTTTTGTTGGTACGCTGGTATCCGTTCAAAACCAATCATCAAAATTAAAATCAATATCTTATGTCGATGGAAGCGAGTTGAAAAAATTTCAGTAAAAAAAAAATTAACATATCCTGTGTTTCACCATGTAAGTAAGCCTCAATGCGAAAATAAGTATAGCAAGAAAGTGTTTTTTAGCTAACGGAAATTTGAACGAAGGGGTTCGTTTCTCCTTTCAACCCCAGTGGAATTGTATGGTGCACGCAACGCCTTATACGTCTTGCAAAAATCAAGAAAATAAAATTAGCTTGAGGCTTAACTTTGAAGCTAGCGCATTCCCAGCTACGATCAAACCAGAAGATCCTCTTACTGGGATGATATACTCAAATTTCACCTGAAATGAGCATCCAGAAAGAACGCTGGCGTGGATTGATTCCACTTGCAAGGGCGCTTCATGCACTTACATGTAGGATCACTAAAAAAGACAACAACGAAAGCAACTTTGGAATTATTCTATCTGGATTTATTTTGGATCTGTGGTTTTCGACTGTGCGCGGAGCCAAGGACACGGAAGAACGAAATAAAATCATTTCAGTGTTCATGGCACAAATTCGGGGCGATTTATCAGAGACTTTATTGGTCTGTGCGGACTTTTAAGAGTGAACTAAAGCGTGGAGCTTTACGGGAGTGCAGTTGTAAAAACGTTGGTTTACGTCTAGGTATAAAATTCTGCAAATACTTCACATTGTTAAACCTACTCTATATGCATGTTCCTTGTGTATGGAAATAAAGGGAGCTTTCCAATTCATACACCACGAAAATAATACGAGAATTTCTTATTCATTGCAAATTTTCTTGTACCTTTTTATTTCCTATTAAATCCTCCCTAAAAGGATGTCAACCATGCAAAAAAAAATTAAATGTACTCACATTTTTTCACTTCAGAGATTTAGTATAACTGCTAAATGATGTTTTCCCGTGAAGAAGTGTTTATCCACTAGGGTATGTTTTATATAATTTGAAAATTTCCCGTTTACTTATAAAGAAAATTAACTAAACTTGATGGAAAACGTTATGCAACCTTAGATGTCCATCTTCGGAGGTTTCATTGAGGGGAAATCCCTCTTTTCGGAGGTTTCAAGTTAGTTTTATATATATATATCAACTTAAAATTTTCGAAGTAATTGAGTTGAATTATTATTCTCTTGGTAAACGCTAAGTGGAAATCATGGCTGCATTCACAGTAAATTTACTTAATTTACTGTAAACCAAATAATGAGCTTAGTTACAGTTAATTTCGCAAAAAATAAATAATCTTAATAATCTTAAAGAAAGGTTTAGGTTGGTGATGGTGAGCCTACTGAAGCGCATCTTCAGGCACCACCTTGAAGCAAGTCCAGGCACCGTCTTCGTCAAAATGATCAGTAGGCCTATATTTTCTATACTGATATCACTATATTTAGAAATTTTTATATTACTGTCATCAGTATGCTTAGTCAAATCTGTATGATCATTATATGTAAAAACTTATAGTGTTTTTTTTACCACTGATATCAGTGTACTTAGTGATATCATTAAACTTTTTACTAAAATCACCACATATCAGTATACTGATATTTCAACCAGGGCTACCCCCTACAGAAAGGCACAGTTTTGCAAAGATCAATTCGGGCCGATTGCACGATTGTAGGTTAAATGAAAGGCTAGATAACCTGGGATTACCTATAACCACAAGTTAACCTAAGGGTTAATAGGATTTTGAAGCTCCGTTTAAATGGAGTGATGCTTAACTCAAGGTATGGTAAACATGGAGATAGCCCGTTGCAGCTAGGAATTCTGGGAAAATTGCATTGTATTACAAACTTTAGGTTAACCTTGGGATTTGGTTAACGCCATGTTGGTGCAACCGGCCCTTGGGAGTGTCGGTGAAGGGTTTCGGCTGGCGCTAATGTTCGTCTATTTTTTGTCCATTTTTTAGGTTGCGTCGCCTCGAAGTGCCCCTGCCCCCGCAACCAGTTCGGCTGCGCTCCTACGGCTCTCGGCGAGTGCACTTGCATCCCTGAGAGGTGGCACTGCGACGGGGACAACGACTGCGGCGATCACAGCGACGAAGTCGGCTGCGGTAGGCAACGCTTTCATCTCCGCTCTTGCTTTCCTTTTCCGCCTCTACCTTGATCGGGATGCGCAGCTAATCGCTTCTGTTTCCGGTTGCAGAGCTGCCGACGTGCTCCAACGAGCAGTTCTCGTGCGTCAACGGAAGGTGCATCCGGACGTCTTATCGCTGCGACGGCGACAACGACTGCGGCGACAACTCGGACGAGCTTAGCTGCTGTAAGTGGAAGTCGAGGCCCCGGCCGGAAGTTGGGTTAAGCGCGAGATTGAGGCTGAGCCAAAGCATGCCCAACGTGCAGTTGCTCCCACATGTTTGCTTGAAATACTTGTTATAGTTGTTAAATTTAGTTATTCCAGTGTAGAATTGGTCGTCCACTAGAGACTACGTTAGTTTTTTTTTTAATTTGAAGATGTCCTGTTTATTTATGTATAACAAAAATTCAGTGAAGTTGAAAAAACGTTAGGTGAACGCCTAGCACCTGTTTTACCTGCAATGCAACCTCCTTAAATAACCTGGTTTTATAGTTTCAAATTAATGAAAGGGTTTCCACAGACCTGGTTGATTTGGAATTGGCAGGAAAGTAGAATAACCTGTAATTGTCAGGGAAATTTTAAGTTTTCATGAAATTGTCATAAATTGCCAATGTTGAATTGTCATTATCTCCAATGGTTAATTGGATTTGATACTGCCCAACAAAGGCGTATCTAGTCATACTTGTACAATAATAGGGAATTCCCCTAATTTCCAAAGCACACTTTCAATTTTTGAAATAATAAATGAAAATATCGGTAATTGGTAAATTGTTTTCATTCTATTCTGCATGAAAAAAAGCCTAAAAAAGTCAGGGAAGTTGAGTTTTTAATTTCTATGGAAATAAACGGAACATAAAACATGATTGAGACCTATAGTAAAGGGCCAATTTTACACGGGGAAAATATTTGCAATTTAGCAATTATAATAAGTATTTGAAGCAAAAACTGTGCGAGTATGTTTTGCATTGTTAGCATCGTTTTGAATCAGTCTTGATGAATTCAGTTGATTTTTTAACCTTAGGAAACGTCGATCAAGAAGTGGACTTTGCGAGACCCTAGCCACCCTCAAATTTCCACCCTCTATTTTCGTCAATTAGCTGCTTTTTTCTAACAAAAAGACGTGGATGACGTTTAGTAAAAGGTTTTTGACATGGATTCATGAAATCGTCCATGTATTCTGGGAAACTTTAATAAGTATTAAGTAATAATATGCCAAGAGATTGTCGTTTCAGAAATGAGATGATATGTAACTGATCTTGGAAAACGTCCTAAATTTTTGCGCAAAAATGGCCGCAATTTTTTTGTTAATTGTTTAATTGGCTGGTTAGTAAGGAAAAGGGCTGTCATATTTTCCATCGCGCAGCTCGCCATGTCGACCGGCAAAAATTGCATGTCATCGCCTACTCTAACAGTATTCATTTTTTATGAATATTAAAAATGCAGGAGATGTCGAGGGTGAATTTAAAAAAACCTCAATGCAACGTTCAGCTAATACAATTGCGTTTGCGAGCTTACTCAATTCCATAGATAATGGTATACCATAAGTAGTCGAATTAAAAAGAAAATGTGAATGTTGGCACATGTATTGGAGTTTTTCATCTAAAATTCAAAAACCAATTTTAACGGCACAATAATCCGTCACTCATGCTATTTGAGAGAAAGTGTTTCAACTAAATAGGGGGTGAAGACCACCTGTCGTGGACCCTTTTCCCTCTAATTAATGCATGACTTTCTGTATTTGGCGAATAATTTTATACGAAACTCAACTTTCTGTTTTTTTGGAAATCAAAGTCCGTTTGGACAAAAACATGGTTGTTTCAATCGTGCTTTGACTAGCTAATCATTTTTCAAATAAATTTGCAGAAAAATCCGTGCTTATTTTGTTCCAAGACATCCGAGTGTAATATCTATGCACTTGATTTTCGATTTTCGCCGTGTTCAATTTAAAACAACAACAACAACCGAAAGAATAATTATATAAATCTGTGCAATGAGAAATGTCATTCTGTACGGCGGAATATGAATTATGCAGCTATGATCAATTATTTAATCAAAGCTGTCTTAAGAAAAACTTAGCTATGTGGGTATCATAGCCTTAGGCGAAACTGTAATAACAAATTTAGAAAGAAACCATGGCATAAATAATAAATGCCAACAGTGTGTTTTTCCAACGTGGTAAAGTTATATCAGTTTTTCGTCTCAGGTTAAACAATTTCATTGCGTTTCCTTCGTCTGTTTTTCCGCGCATAAGTAAATATAGAAGTAATTGAAAATGGAACGCGTAATGAAATCAAGACTCGATCCTGTTTTTTTCTAAAATATTTTTCAATTACAATAGAAGTTAACGAATTTATTAAACTAAGACGAAAAGTTCTGGTGTATGTTTCCAAATTTGCATTTTTTTAGGCAATTTTTCTCACCGAGTAGAGTCCGACCCGAAAAATGATACCCACCATGCAACAAATTACTTACACATTTTTTTCTGCCAATACATATTATAATTGCTAAATTTATTTTTTTCTGTGTAGATTTGGTTGTCCACTAGGGTCTGCGTTATTCTCTATTATTTATAATGTTATCTTTTATTTATAATTTTTTTTTAAAAATCGCATAACTTTTTTTCAAATGTATTTTATTTTTTATAAATAAAAACGGGACATTTTCAAATTGTAAAAAAAATGACTCGGACCCTAGTAAACTGCCAATTCTACATGGGAAAAATAAGTTGAAAAATATTTGAAGCGAAAAATGCATAAAGGATGAGCCGAAAGCTTGCCCACCTTGCAAAAATATTACTCACACATTTTTTGCTTCAAATACTTATTATAATTGCTCAATTTATTTATTTTTATGTAAAATCTGTTGTTCATTAGGGTTTCAGCTTTGCTTTATAATTTTTAAATGCCCCGTTTATTTATAAAAAAAAAAGTAAGAACTTTGGAAAATCCGCCGAAAAAATTCAAAGGAGGTTGCCTTGCAGGGAGGTCCTGCTTTAGGAGGTCGCGTAACAGTTTTTTTAATTTCGAAAGTTTCTATAAATAAATGGGCCATTTTGAAATTAAACCCTAGTGGACGACCAATTCTACATTGATAAAAATAAATTGAGCAATTATAATAAGCGTTTTAAGCAAAAAAATGTGCCAGTAATATTTGTACATGGTGAGCATGCTTTTGGCTCATCTTTAAGTGATGATAAAGATGTCTCATCATTTGGAATGGATTTTACGAGATAGAGAAACCTTGTGAACCTGTTCGCTATCAGGGGAAGAATTCGTTATATCAGGATGTCGAAGATACAATATAGCTTGTAATTGATTAGGAATAGCAGAAGGTACCATGGTGAAGTTTTACGAAAAGGAAGTAAATGTAATGAGGCTTCATTGTATCAACAAAATGAGTCGGATTATCGATGGAACATTTGGTTTCATACAGGGATGTACGGTATTCTTGTTCACCTACTGAATATTTCGGAACCAAGTCTTAGCGAATGTTCCTGTATAGACATCACCAGTTGAAGTGAAATGAAAGATGGATGTTTACCGAGCACTCTGTGGCAGTTGCGCCACTGGAGTTTCGATCAGAGACCACTTTTTTTTGCGAAATTTGCATTGTTGGGTTTCTCATCCTTTATTGCCGTTTGCCCCGTTCAGATGGCCTCCCGCTTTAATTGCCATTGGAAAAATCGATGCAACACGAATAACAGCACCGCAGGAATGAAAATCATCGTGAAATTTCCATCACAAGTCCCCGGATTTATGTAAATGACACAAATTGGAATTCTAGAGCACGCGAGTCGCAACAGACATCGATGCGTTTTTTTCGGAAATGATGAATCTGTGCAATCGATGGCCTGTTGAAATCGGCCAGAACGAAGTTTGGGCCTGGAAAACTTTATACTAATATCATGTATTCTTATCTGTGTCTAATGTGATGCAAACAGCATGAGAACCAATCCATCATTACCATACTTGTTAGCTATATTTCTGAAACAGTTTTATAGAAGATATGGAAATATATATTTTTTTAAATCGGTCATTTCCTTTTTAGTTTTGCATTTTTTCTAAAGGCGTTTTTACTGAAAATCTGACTGAAATCCATCATTTTTGATGATCTGGTAAACGTTACGTCTTCTTCGAAAATCGGAGAAATTTCTTAAATACATGTATGCTCCAGCACTCAGTTTATTGGAGAAATTTTATGAGTGGCCTTTCCAATGGAAGTGCTTTAAATGTTTTAGGCGTTTTCTCGATTAACAGTATTTAGAAATAAATGACATTTTATGTACAAAATGTAGCTAAACATCTGCCACGATGATGAACTAGTTTTTGGCAAATTTTTGCCTATGACGTTCTCTTAATAGAAGTTCTAAAACATATTGTTTAAGTAGAATACAATCCATGATTGGTGAATTCAGTTTTATGAAAATTCCCTCAAGTATGGAAATGCTAGCTAAAATCCATGGCTAAAAACCATGCTCTTTTTAGGGGAAAAAATTGATTAGATGTACAAGGTACTTGTACCGGTATGCATGTACAATATATCAATACATAAATCATTGCTTCAAATACTTGTTATAATTGTTAGATTTATTGTTCTTATTGTCGTTCACTAGGGTTCCCGTTTTCTTCATAATTAAAAATTTTCGTGCTTATTTATAAAAAATTTCGAATTCGTTCCTGAGCATTTGGCTTGTTTCTCATTATTTTATTTTTTTTTCAGCCCATCCAAACTGCACCAAACACGAGTTCCGGTGCGCTAGCGGGTTGTGCATACGAAGGGAGTGGCACTGCGACGGGGACGACGACTGCGGGGACAACAGCGACGAGGACTGCGGTGAGAACACCCACCCAAGCTAAAAAAACTTGATTTCTTGATTTGACAATAATCCTTGACATATAACTTGGCAGCCCGAAGGACGTGCGCCGCCTCGGAGTTCCAGTGCAACGATGGCACTTGCATACCTGTCTCGTGGCAGTGTGACCACGACATCGACTGCAGCGATGGCTCTGACGAACACAACTGCCGTGAGTGTTTAGAAAGGGTTTCCCCAGAAAACCTGGAATTGTCAGGGAAATTTAAATGGCCTGGAAAAGTCAAGGAAAAGTTGGGAAGTGATGGTTTATTCTCAAAATGTCAGGGAAGATCAAAGGGGGCTATGCAGAGAGTAAATGAGTAGCAGGTCAGGGGCCTTCTGGCTTTATGCATTTTTATTAAAATCATTATTTGTGATTCAGCTAAAATTCGTAATTCGTGTATTTTTCCGAAAAAAAATTTTCCCTGTAAATGTAAAATTAATTTGTTGGTGGTTTTTAATTTGAATTCTTAATTGGTTAATAGGGGTTAAATGTCGATTGATCTGAAATGTTTTATGGGAAATTCTAAAAGAAAATCTGCCTGGAGCATCATACAAGCGCTACACAATCCTGATATTTTAATTTCATGGAAAGCCACGAAATTAAATTTCAATCATTTTTAAAATTTCATAGCAAACCTTGTGCTCGCATGTGTCGCACTTTTGCATTTTAACTGGTCAGGGAAATTTTTTCCAAGAAACCGGAAAAGTCAGGGGAGTTGAGCATTTTAATTCTGGAGGCACCCTGTTATATTTGAGAAGAAATCTGGGAGATGATTGAGAATTTCAATCGCTTGCCCTGACATCATGTTACTGATCACTATTTTCAACCTTCTGTTCAGCCCTGGAGGAGGTCACTTGCAAGCCGGGCCAGTTCCGCTGCGACTACCCGCGATGCATCTCGAACACGTACCGCTGTGACGGAGAAAACAACTGTGGCGATTGGTCGGACGAGGAGGAATGCGGTTAGTGCCTTTTGTTCTGGCCTCGCTGATGGACCCCTGATGTCGTCTAATGAAAAAATCTCGTTTCGCTCGCAGAGCAACAACCCGAGTGCCGGCACGACGAGTTTCGATGCGAGGACGGAATGTGCATCAACTCGCATTGGAAGTGCGATGGCGATTACGACTGCGAGGATCTCTCCGACGAGAAGGAATGCGGTGAGGGGTCTTTCGGAATGGCCTCTTCTTTGTGCCTCCCTAATTTGCCGGGAGCACCGCATTCCGTGCAGCGAGAATAACTGCGCGGCCCTTGAACCTTGCGTACGGTTGCGTGCTTCCCTATGGCGTCTTCGTTTCCGCTACGGGAAAGCTCGTGAATGGCTGTTGCTAAAAGCTAACATCGTCTGCCCTTTTTATCCCAGCCTTTATTCCTTCATCTCAAGGGCGCTTGTGGTCAACGCTGCATCAGCGAACCAGAAAACTGGCTTCTTCATATTTGGCTTTCAAATTTTTACTTTTTCCAAATTCCGTTGTTATTCAGATCATTTCCTAGTTGGCCTCCTCAAATTTCTGACGGTAGCAGCACATGGATAGTTTTGTAGATTGCGTGTAATAACGTTTGGCAGTCATAAGGCGAAGTTTGTCAAACATAACGTTGTAAGCGCCAGATCTTCTCTCCTTTCCCCACTCCCTCAAAAAAAATTATGAGGGGGAGCGTTTTGGGGGTGAAACCTTATTCATTCAGGAAAAACAAAAATCGAAAATAACGGTAGAAACAGCCAAAATCTGTTATAATTTTGACCAAATCCTCATTGATTGATATGGTGTGCAGCGTTTAAACTTGTTGTTGTTTGAACGAAAGCAAAGGCACATTTTTCATGAAGCTATAGTTTTTTATCTATCCTAAAAGTTGATTTTCTGGCACTTGCTACGTTATGGTTTGGCTCCTTTCAGTAATGAAAGTTTACGCTATGGAAAAAATGGATGCTGTCCCAACGATTTTGTCAGGAAAACTCATTTTATGGCAGAAATCCAAAATCGAACGTAAATGCATGATGTGCCCTTTATATTTTTTTGCTATCGATTTTTTATTCTTACCCGATTCATTTATCTTTTTGCCAATAATCGAGATTATTTATAACTTGTACCAAGGAAGTAACTGCAACCATTTTCCCTCGTTTGGACTCAACTGTTTGGTTCCCACGAAATCCTTTTTTGTATAAAATTTGGATAGCTTTGCTGACACTAGCTCAGCTATTGACTGACATTTTGACTTATTTTTAGCCTTTTTACATTTCACATTTTGATGTTTTACATTTGTATTTTTGAGTAACCTCAAGCAACGCTGTTGCCAGAAGCATCCCCAAATGGCCAAAGATAGTCATAAATACTTATTTGTGTTATGTGTGTCTTTTCCAGCCGAGGCACACTGCACATTAGACCAGTTCCAGTGCAAGTCTGGGAAGTGCATCATCCACGCTTGGAAATGTGACGGAGAGGACGACTGCTCGGATAACAGCGATGAAACCGACTGCAGTAAGTTTGGCCGTTTCTGCAATATTGTTCCTCCAAACCACTTGCGCACCTTTATTTTATTCCGTTTACCGTTTTTCTAGATTTCAAGCACACCTGCATTCCCGGCCAGTTTCGTTGCGATGATGGCACCTGCATTGGGCAGAAGCACTTTTGCGACGGAAGGACGGATTGTGCCGACAGCTCGGACGAGGCGCCCCTGGCCAACTGCCGTGAGTCATCACACGCCTTCTATATTCCTAAAATTGGTTGCCCGTGATTCGTTGTGCCATCACTTAACCCTGACTTTATTCGGGTAGATATCGGGTCGAGTTGCCAAAGCGATGAGGGGGCGGAGTGCGAACACCTCTGTCTGGACTCCGTTGGGGGGTTCCGGTGCGGTTGCAAGGAAGGCTACCAGCTGCTCGAAGATGGCCACTCGTGCAAAGGTGGGACCATCACAAGTTTAAATCTGGGAAAATTTGATTATTTTTAAACCGTAATCTCAGTTGTTGTTTAGGTAGTGCTGAGCCCCTAAAACACTCAAATCAAGTTGCTGTTGTTGGTTATATTATTATTAATAATTTGATTATGTTGATTAGTTGATTATTTTCGTTTTCCGTTAAAACAAGCGGCAAGTTCAACTGACGGGATCGTGTGGGGGAATACTTTCTAATGTTGACCAAAAATCACAGCGACATATTTATTGCCTTTACTACAACTAACCTTTAAAAAAGTCATGTACATGTACCTGAAGTTCAAAAAATTGCAACACCAATTTTAATTTAATGATGTATTACTGCAAGTAATTTACAGTATTTTTCTGCTCCTTCGATTTATTATGAAATGAATCACAGTCATATTCAATAATAAACGCCTTATTTCGAAAATGAGCGAATAATAATTGACCTAAATCATTCCTTTGAGAGTATATATCCCCCTTCGCGTCCTATTGAGCTCATTGTAAAATTACTAATAGTGTAATGATTGATGATTTTCATCAATGTTTTGTGTGTGTGTTAAATCTAATATTGATAAATCAAGTTGAAAAATTCTACATTAAAACTGAATTTCAGAAAGGTCAACCCAAACGAAACCATACACAAATTACACGTGTTTGTTAAAAATTGAAATTTCATATTGTGTAAAATTAGTTGTCCACTATAGGGTCTTGAGTTATTTTTTTATGATTTGAAAATGTCCCGTTTATCTTTAAAAATGACAAAAAAAAATGTTAAAAAAACCGTTATGCAACCTTCGCTGCATTTCTCCGGAGGTTTCATTTTTGACAAAAAGTGTTAACAAAATTTTTTTTAACAGATATCGACGAGTGCCAGCGTGTCGATGCCTGCAGTCAGGAGTGTCACAACACCCCCGGGAGCTTCAGTTGCTCTTGCGTGAAGGGTTACAGACTGAAGGCTGATGGAAAGGGCTGCAAGGCAGTTGGTAAGGAAGAGATTTGGGTCAGCGGGTATGCAGGCACCTTGGGACATATTGCAAAATATTTTTCATTAAGGTCCTGAGGCGTATCTCCTGTTTGCCAACCGCATAAACATCCGGCGCATGGCGACCGACCAGTCCGAGTACACGTCTGTCATAAACGGGCTGGAAAATGCCATCGCCATCGACTTCCACTACCAGCAGGGGCTGATCTTCTGGTCGGACATCACTCTGGACATCATTTCGAAGGCGTACCTGAATGGCAGCGGCGTGCAGCAAGTCATCACAACAGGACTGGAATCAGCAGGTGAGGAAATCAGAATGTATTAGATGAAAATCAGGAAAAGTCAGGGAATATTCAATTTTGCTCCAAAATCGGGGAAAGTGCAGAACTAAGGAATTGTATATAAATATCAATATTTTCGTTAATTTTACTGATAAAAATGCAATTGCCCATAAAGGTGTTTGTCATTAAAATATTCCCTGTGATGTTTTTGCCACAGGATTTATTTTCGAAAGTCAGGGAAATTTTCTTGGGTTGGTCAGGGAAGTTGTTTTGTAAATTTAACAAGAACCATGTAGTAAGAGATGCACTATTCAAACAATCTATCATGAAACAGGTGGACTCGCTGTCGACTGGATCGGAAACAAGATATTCTGGTCTGACTCGGGAACGTCGCGCATCGAGGTCGCCCAACTGGATGGCGGCAACAGGAAGTGCCTGATCTCCAAGGGACTGGAGAAGCCCAGGGCTCTCGTGGTTCATCCGGGATTAGGGTGAGTTTCCACGCTTAAGAAACTTTAAAAAAATCAGTGAAGGAAATTTGGAATATTTGTAATTATTAAGGCTGGCTAAGAGGATGCCCGCCATGCATAAGAATTACATTTTTGCTTCAAATCCCTAGTACAGAATTGGTCGCCCCCTAAGGTCACCGTTGTGTTTTTTTTTAAAAAAACTTGAAAATAACTTGCTATGCTGGTGTACATTTGAGAGGTGAGAGTTTTGTCTCACTTGAGATTGAGCGGAAAGTGAATATGAGACCCACCATTCATACAAAACAAGTGTGATAATAATTGGGGTGCGTCTCAAAGTCAGGGACGAAGAAAAATGCAATCTTGTTATGGGAAGCCGAGGCATCGTAAAGCATGTAACTGACATGGTGGGAAAAAGACGTCATTATAATGTGAAGTTTAAAACTGGAAATTACTGCTTATGAGACAAAACTCAGACCAGCACTCTACACCTTTGATGTATTAAAGTGTTGTTTAACTACATATATTAGCCACAGATGTGAAAAATTCAAGTAAGAAGATTTTTTTGTAATATGTCACCCTCAAAATTACACGTAGGGTGGAGGGGGGCGACTTATTTTCGAGTAAATATAAAATTTGCAAGGCTTTGTGAATTTCTAAAAAAACATTTACCGAGCAAAAATGAAATTATTAGATTTTCTTCAAAATGCAATCGAAAAGATAGAACAAAAGAAAATAAACCGGACGAATTGGATACTGATTTTGAAAAAAAGATATGCATGTAAGATGAAAAACTAAGGAAGGAGAAAGAACCTGCATGAATTGTATCATTGTAAAATAATTAGGAAAAATTAGGACAAATTTATTTTAAAGAAGTAATGAACAATTGTCTACAAAAATAACTTATAGGGGTATAGTTGTAATAACTGTTGTCTATGACTTTACGAATCGGTACGAAATATTTCCGAGGAATTATTTCGAGTGCATAAAACCCTGTTTTTAATTAAACCAGGCATTTGATTAATTAGCTAGACGTTAAAAGCTGTGAGAAACATTGCAGAGTACTTTTATGAAGTTTGTAATGTAACTGAAACGCAACTAAAAATCGAGTCATTTAACAGCAAATAATTGAGGAAATGTTAACACTTGTATCGAATTAGTATCTTTGAACTTTCAGAAAAATATCTTGTTTTGCTGGCATATATTTCTAGCATGTGAAGGCCAACTACACATATGCATCTATTCTAACTACGAAAGTGCGATGTGAAAACCTTTTAATAAGTTTTATATGTGGGCATATTTAACATTCATTTTCTAAATACTTTGCAGTTTTGTTCACGAAATATTACGAAATAATTCTTCACTTTTGATTAGGAATTTTTCTGTTCCTACTTATTTTGTAACATCACAATCGAAAAATTCCAGGTGTTTTTAGGGAAATAGACCCTGGATTACCCGGCCTATTAAGTTAGCTGTCAAAACTGATTTTCTCATTCTTGTGTTTTGCATTGGGCTGTATTATTATTTTTTTTTTTGTAATTTGGACACATTTTTATTTTTAAAACAGGACAATTTACTGGACCGATTGGGGTTCTCAGCCACGCATCGAACACTCGTACATGGATGGCAGCGAGCGGAGGGTCATCGCAGACACCTCCCTTTTCTGGCCCAACGGACTGACCATAGACTTCGCGGCTGGAAAGCTATACTGGGCGGACGCTAAGCATCACGTGATCGAGTGTTCAAGCCTCGATGGGACCAAGAGGAGAACCGTCATTGACCACGGTGAGCGCAGGATTGAGATTGTCAGGAGTGGATAGTTTTGAAAAATATTCATCTTTTTCATGTAACCTCTCATGTTCTTGTAGGTCTTCCGCATCCGTTTGCGATCACACTTTTCGAAGACCACATTTTCTGGACGGATTGGCACACCAAGAGCATCCAACGGGCAAACAAATTCACCGGACGCAACACGCAGACAATCCACTCCCGGTTGCACTTCCCCATGGACATCCACATGCTTCATCCGCAGCGGCAGCCATCATGTGAGTGCTGACAAATATTATATTCTTGGCAAATATTAAATAGATAGTAAACGTGGAACAGATATTTCGAAAACGTTTGAAATATAACAACTTTTGTCCACTAGTGCCAACAAATTGCTCACACATTTTTGTTTTAAGACACCCTACTTACTATAATATGTAAATTTATTTTGTCCTATGTAGAATTGGTTTACACTGGAGAATAAGTTACATTTTTTGTCTTTTAATGTCTCTTTAAGTTATAAAAAATGAATAAACTGGAAAAAACCCATTATGCGAACTGATGGACATCTTCGCCGGTTTCATTGAAATGAAAAATCCGTTTTTAGAGGTTTATTTTTTTTTATAAGTTAATAAATGGCACATTTTCAAATGATAGAAAATAACGCAGATTCCCCTTCCCCCTTAATTTTGTTGGATGCGTTTTTTCCGTTTAATTTGACTATAAAATTATAAACTAATTGAGAAGACGGCATCGGAATAAACAAGCCCTCACCAACGCATTTTTAATGATTGACACAAAGAAAAAAACGAATTACACAAAGCTTTCTGTAACTTAATGCTCAGCCTTCTTAAAATTTTGCTTTTTCTGCCACAAAACTGGACAAACAGTTATATCTGCATATAACTCCCTTAGAGGGGTACTTTAACAAAATCCCTACTTAGTGGGTGGTTTTGGCACACAGTGTACATTTGGGCTGGGCTTTGATGAATCAGTGAGGTCACTTGTCTTTATATACACATGCATGTACATTTTCTTACAAAAAGGGTTCGTATACTTTGTTTTTTTCTGAAGTGTGCAACGATCCATTCTTTATACCATTTATTTTTTTCTCTGTAAACAGATAAAAACCGCTGCAGCAAAAATAATTCGGGTTGTTCGCACCTCTGCCTGCCTCGTGCTTCTTCCTCAACCTGCGCTTGCCCCACTGGACTGAGGCTACTTGCAGATGGACACACGTGTGCCAAAGGCAAGATAATTTTTTACTATGCATTCAGACAAAAAATATTTACCCAATATGTCTGGGCAGAATTAATAATTCCTATTATCTGCTTATCGGAGCAGGTATAGACACCTTCTTGGTGTTCACTCGGCGTTCCGACCTCCGCCTCATATCGCTGGATGTAAAAGAATCTGCTGACGTGGTCATTCCACTGGTCAACATCAGCAGTGCAGTTGCGCTGGACTGGGACAGTGAAGGCGATCACATCTACTGGTCGGACGTGACCAAAGATACGATCAATCGTGCCAGGTGGAACGGAAGCGACCAAGAGGTGGTTGTGGGCTCCAACCTGGAGAGTCCAGCCGGTTTGGCCGTGGACTGGATCAGCAACAAGCTGTACTGGACGGACGCTGGCACTGACCGCATTGAAGTGGCCAACTTGGATGGCACGATGAGGGCGGTGCTGATTTGGGAGAACTTGGATCGGCCGCGAGACATCATCGTCGATCCAATAGGAGGGTAAGTTAGTTTTTTTTCTTTTCTAAGTGATCGTAAATCCCCAAAAAATAGCCATCCATTTATGTCACATTATTTTGCTTTATAACATTTTTTCTCAAGATGTAAATTTTATTTCGTTATATGCAATGTCTGAATTTTTAACTAGCAGACAGGGCCAAACATCGAAAATCAAGAAATTATTACGTAATAAATATTTCCTCAAAGGTCAGGCATTAGCAAAACTTCTACTTTGAATAGTTTGGGAGAAATCCCCTAAAACAATTTATGGTTGTATCAAGGAAAAAGCCCTTTAATGTTTCGTTTTAATTTTAGCCCATTTAAAAAAATTATCTAGTTCGCAATAATATTAAGGCTGAGCAAAAATTACACATTTTTGCTTTAAATAGTTGTTATAATTGTTAGGGTCTCCGTTATGTTATATTATGTTTGTTTATGTTTATAAGTTCAAAAGGCCTCTTATTTATTAAAAATGTAATAAAATTTAAAAAGCCGTTATGCAACCCTTATGCAAATCTGTGTTGCAGGGAAGACCCTATTTAGTTGGTCACGTAACGTTTTAATTTTTTTGTGAATAAGCGAGCATTTCGAAATTATAAAATATAACGTAGCCCTTAATGGACGAACAATTCCACACGGGAGAAAATAAAGTTTGCAATTAAAAGTATTTGAAGTATTTGTAATTGGTATGAGGGAAATAGTCAGTTTTTTCATTTTTGCCAATTAGTTGCATTTTTATTCTAGTGTATTTTACGCTAGTTTATTCTAGAATATAAATTTCATTCGTCAATGGATTCTTTGATGGATTCTCGCAGAAGAAAAGATTTTCCATTATACTTGTTTCTCAGTTTCATTCTCGTTTGTATAAAATTTGGAAACATTTCTTTTTAAAGATACATGTATTGGACAGATTGGGGTCTGAACGCTAAGATTGAACGGGCCGGGATGGATGCGTCCAAAAGGTCGGTCATCATTGGTCGGAATCTCACCTGGCCGAACGGGCTCGCCATCGACTACGAAAACGAGAAGTTGTACTGGGCCGATGCTGGAATGAAGACCATCGAGTTTAGCAACTTGGATGGACACGGGCGCCAGGTCAGCGATTTTTTTCATATAATCCATTAAATACATTGTTATTGGTATATATTTTTAAATGAATGAGTTTGACCAGACATGTGGAGTCAATTGCAAGACACGATTTAATTTACACTGGGCTTATCAACATGTTGAAGCTGTTCATCAGCAGCATCCTTTAAACCCCAAAATCTAGATATTGATCGCGACCGATCTTCCGCACCCTTTTGGCCTGGCGCTCCACGAGGACCTTGTGTACTGGACGGACTGGGACACGCGCAGCATTCAAAGTGCCAATAAACTGAAAGGGGATCAGCGATCTATCGTGCGGACCAATTTGGAGAACCTCATGGATATTCACATGTTCCATCGTGGCAGGCAACCAGGTTAGGAGCTGTGCTGTTTTTTTTCTAAATGCATTTATTTATTTTGTCATTGAGCATTTATATACGGTGGATGCTTATTCCTTTGCACTCAAGGTTTGTTTTCTGAATTTAGTTCCGAGCCTGTGTAAAGCACAAAACGGCGGATGTAGCCACCTGTGCCTCATCGCCCCCCTCCCTCGCAGCCACAGTTGCGCATGTCCTACTGGCATCAATTTGTTACCTGACGGACGAACGTGCAATGATGGTAGGAGTCGTCATGGTTATTATTCCTTTCCGAATCTTTATATATTTAAAGTTTTTCATTGCATCGTCAAAAGGAATATTACAGGAGTACAACCCACATTCATGGCTTGAGCATCTGCGACCTCAACATTCACGATTCAAGGGTGAAATAGTGACAAAGAAAGAAATAATCTAACACCTTGTTAAAAAAACTTTAAAAAATGACATCTATTAACATGAACGTCCTCATTTGACATCATAAGGTCGAAAGTCAAAGGCCCTAAAAAGTCGTTTATATTAAAATTCTCTCATCAGATTTAATGACAAAGAGTCTGTGGCGTTACGTCCGCATCGCCCCTTGCGGTGCGCTGCACCGCAAGGCTCCGCCGCATTGCACGCGGCC
>JAQIXS010003069.1:0-19477 GCA_034700785.1 Rossiulus vilnensis
AATTACCTGATGGAGATGGAACATGTATAACCACTTTCTGCACATGTCCATCAAATGGTCAACTTGATGACCCCACGCACCAGTTTTGATGGAGACCTACGCATTTCTTCTCATTAATAAGGGAGGGGTGCCAGCCAAAAAGTACGTCACGAAATTGTAACGAGAATGACGTCATACAGGTCATTACGCACATATATGTATAACGTAATATACATATATGGGTAGGGTGCCAGGTCAAGGCATAAAGATGTTGTATGACGCCATAGACGTTTGCGTATAGTGCCAGTTCTTCAGGACATATATTAACCTATATATAGCATATGACATCATATACATATATTGGTAGGATGCCAGGTGAAGGCATAAAGATGTTGTATGACGTCATAGACATTTGGGTATAGTGCCAGTTCTTCAGGGCATATATAAGCCTATGTATAGTATATGACACCATACACATACATGGGTAGGATGCCAGGTGAAGGCACAAAGATATTGTATGACGTCATATACATATATGGGTAGGGTGCCAGGTCAAGGCATAAAGATATCGTATGACGTCAGACATTTGGGTATAGCGCCAGTTCTTCTGGGCATATATATAGGCCTTTCGTATATGACATCAAATACATGTACAAATATGGGTAGGGGGCCAGATCAAGGCATAAAGATATTGTATGACGTCATAGACATATGAAACGTGTCCCACATCATATATATGAAAAGATCAGCATGTGATTCTCTACTAATATTAGTATAATTCTATACTGATATCACTATATACTGTATATATAAACTGGTTTTTGGGACTACCGATATCAGCATGCTTAGTTACATTAGCATTACAGTGGTTTTTGGAACTACTAATATCAGCATGGTTAGTGATGCCACCATATTTCCACTAGTATCACTATCATCAGGGCTTGACCCCCCTACCATATGTCATTTAGTTGCTGACTGTAGGGTACTGAGTTGAATTGAGTTGAATTGAATCAGTACAATTGCACTGCCATCTACTTCACCGATTATACCGATCTTTCCACCAGGGAAGCCTCCTCAGCCCACCTTCCACGTGGGTGGAAGACATTCCAAGACTCCATCACTTCTAAGACTCCATTCGCTCATCACAAAACCGCTTGATTTACGTTGGCCAAACCGAAAAAAAATACGGCTAATAAACACGCGTCAAAACTCCCATGATCCCCAGCGCTTCATAAATCAGCCTTACATGTCGGAATTTCGCAGAAGTCACGGCAGCCAGGATCGATCGCCGCGGCCGCGCCCATCGACATAAGTCACGATTAGAACGATTTGCAGGCGCGCGTGTTCACGCTCAACGCTTCCGATGTTCCGCTCGAACGCCACCGCTGAAAGGCCAACAATGGGCCGCGCGTTTTGGCGACGTAATGCGACACGAAATCCATTCGACGCGCGTCGTCGGGGAGCCGTGAAAAACGCCGAAAATCGCGACTTCGCCGATTAACCAGCAGATATTTTCAGCGCTGATTTATGGACCGGCTCACCTTCTTCAATGAAAAGTCGAATTTGTGACCTTCACCTTCCACCCCCCCCCTCCCCCTCGCACGTCACGTGACGTCGTACGGGACATCAACGCTGCCCGTTTGAAGTCACTCGACTCAACCGCTTATTAACAAATTACAATATTACGAAGTTTTTCAAGTATATGCATATATTCATATTGTATAATATATAAATATATCGAGGATTATATATTCTAGTGCTGTGTATTTCGAATATCAATTATCGAATGTTCGAATACTCGAACTGGGATTTTGGAGAAATTTCGAATATTCGAATATGGCAAAAATTTTGTTTACCTTTTCGAACATATTCGAATATCTTTGAAAATTTTCGAACATATTCGAATAATATTCGAAAATTAAATTTTGAAATTAAAATTAGATTAATTAGTAGATATTAGCAGAGAATTATTCTACAAAAAATATCCAAGTTTAATTATTAAAAATAAAGAAAGAGAAGACAGTAACCTTTTTTCGAGACGTTGTTTTCGAAACGTTAACAAACGAGAACACTAATGCGCATGCGCACTATCTCAAAAATCACTTACATTATTTTCGAATAATGTTCCAATATTGTTCGAATATTCGAATAGCAAGCAAAAATTTTCGAATACTATTCGAATATAAAAATTTCAAAATTTTTTAATATTCGAACTAAAAATTTATTTTGGGTTTCGAATAAGCGAATGTTCGAATATTCGAAATACACAGCACTAATATATTCATTAAAACACTTCATTAAATAATCCTTCGTTGTGAATGCATTGAGAGCAAGGTATGAACTGCGTTGTCCAGTATATTATACCATTTATAATTGATTAAAAAAGCTCTTGCAAACGAATCACTCACATTTTATATGTGACAAGGCCACATATTTACACAAAATATCATGTACAGAACTCTGATATAGCCTAGGTTACGAGTACTCGACTTACGTGATAGGTGCTTAGTTTGACCCCTGCCAAAATGTGTTTTTTTATACTGATATACATGTGTGTTGTATATACTGTATTTAACATATATTATTCATGCATGAAATTCGGTAAATTTTGGTGCATTTCCAATATATGGATGATATTCTAAAAATATATTCTCCATATTTTTTCTTCCATTTGGGAAACGATGCTAATTGTTTGGTTGACAAGATTTAAAAAAAAATTCAATTGTATTAAATAATGTTTGAGTTTAGTTTTCCCAGTTTATACAGTTTCCGTACTTTTTTTTAATATATTATTATTTCTAAGAAGATAGGTTTTGGGATTGCATTTTAGCACTATATTAAAACAGTTTTTTGCCCCGTTTTTTCACCGAATTTTGTTTTCAAGTAAATTCATTTTTATTCAAATGGTGATGTCATAAAACTTCCACACTGATGTCATAAATGAGGTCGTATTTCAAAGCAAAAGACATTAACATCGTACATGTGTATCAAAAAACCAGCACCTGATAAACCTTTTTTGTTATCATTATTATTGTTATTATTGTTTTAACAAGGTAACAAGAACATTAATTGTGGAGTTTTTGTCACAAAGAATGGTCATTTTCACTAGAAATGCCATATATATTCCATGGTAACATATATTATACCATAGAAATGGTAAGACATTTCTATAAAGAAACCCAAAAGCATTTTTAAAAGGACATGGCAAGATATTTTAATCAAGGAATGATAAACCCTGTCCATCAAGGAATGATACTGACATGTCCATTAAATAATGATATTCCATGTCCATCAAAGAATGATATTCCATGTCCATCAAGGCATGATATTCCATGTCCATCAAGGCATGATATTCCATGTCCATCAAGGCATGACATTCCATGTCCATCAAAGAATGACATTCCATGTCCATCAAAGAATGATATACAATATCCAACTAGGAATGATATACGACATTTTTATCAAAGGCTGACACAATGTATATCACATTTTCATCAAACAGCGAAAAGAAAGAAATCCAACAAGAAATGGTACGACAAATCCATCAGGGAATGACGTGTCTTTTCCATTGAGGAATCCGACATTTCCATTTCGCCATGGCGATATTTCTCCACAAAGCCACCAAAAGCCATTTCTATTTTGGCATGGCATCACATCATCATCCAGGAATAGGCTGACATTTTCATGAAGCAATGGCACGATGTAGCCATCAAGGAACGCTGTGCCATTTCCATCAAGGAATACGACATTTCCGTACAGCACATTTCCACGAGCCCACGACAGCCAACCAGGGTTTCGATCCTGCATCTCCCGAGCCCCGGAAGCGCGACCAATTGCCGCCAATTCCTCCCCCACCAATTTCACTGCGAAGCGCAAGCATCAACGCCCATAAACGCTGCGTGCTTTCCCGCCATTCCCCGGGGATGGCGTGCAGGAGCCCTCCTGTCCCCACCCCCAATAGGCCACGCTTCACGGGCCCCATTCCTGCCTTCCCAGTTGCTCAGCCTCCACTGGCGATGGAACACCGCTCCCCGGAAGCCATCGAAGAGACCCCGGTGGACGACGAATCGCCAGCCGACTTCGACACCGTCGACCGCGGAAGCCGGGTCTCCACCGCCCGGGCCCTGCGGCCCAAGTCCGCACGCTATGGCTGTCGACCGCGCAGCCTGGTTGCGAGCTCGGACCCGGCCCCGGCGGACCCTCCGCGGGTGACCAACCCACGTCCCAAGAGCGGCCACCCTCGGGGGCGCCCCCGGCAGGGGGCCCCCCAGGAGGAGGAGGACGATGGACTGCCTCCGTTCCCAGTCCGCCGCAACCACGAGGAGGAGCCCGCTCGAGTGCCCTACGAGGTGGTGCTGAACGCCAGCAGCCAGAAGGTCCTGGACCGGCTGAAGGACCGGCAGCGGGCGCTGAACGAGCTGCAGGGAGACGCGGGCCCGGTCGGGGCCCGCAAGCTCCAGCCGCTCTTCGCCCCCCGCCTCAGCTACCGGCACCCGTGACGGACCCGGAAATCATTTCGTTGGATTGCCCGGCTTGAGACGGTCAGTTTGACACCCTGGAAGACCACGCTGCACCGGGGGTCCAGCGAGGAGTACACTGCGGGAGCAAACCGGAAGTCGCCCGAAGTTCTGCAAGTGGAAGCTGGAAAACGTTGAAGGCCATGCAGAGGTCTTACAAGAATAATGAAAACATAAGCTTGAATTACTGCAATAGCACAATCGAAAGTTAAAAGCAGGCCGTTCCGGAAGTTGGTACTTGTGCGAAGGATGTTGTGCTTCCCTCCGGGACTTGGGACAACGGTTTCAGACTCAGGTCTTATTTCATATTACCACCGGGCTCAAGACTGTCAGTTTGACACCACGGAAGGTCATGCTGCACCCAAGTCCAGTGAGGAGCGCACTGCGCAAGTGAACCGGAAGTCGGGACAGGGAGCCCGAATTTCTTGCACGAAGCTTGGGAGGTGGAAGCTGATGGAGGTTCGTGGCCACTTACGATAATGAAAACATGAGCTCGAATTATTGCAACAACGGAATCTGTTGGTGTCTGTCGGTGGGTGTCTGTGCGAAGGAACAGTTAGTGCCAGTTGGGACCTACACCCAAAAAAGTCGAACTACACCGAGTCCTGGCAAGATTTTCCGGGCAGTTTGCATCTCATCAGAACCAGCAGTAGAAGACGGTTACTTGGACACCCAAGAAGTCCGTGTTCCGCCTCGGGTTTAGTGAAAAGTCACAATGCAAAGGAACCGGAAGTCACTACTTGCGACGATAATGCAGGGAGTTCGTGGGTTTTGCGTCAGGATTAGTAGGCCTAAACGGCGAGTTGGACACCCTGGAAGACAATGTTCTGCCGGAGACCACTCCAGGGATGTGTGTGCAAATGAACCGGAAGTTACAATGCTAAGAAAATGAAGGAAGTTCCACCGGATGGCTGTAATAATTGAGATATTAGGGTTAATATCTTGTAGTGTTATTTAACTTCTGTGACCTTATTGGTATTATCCATATTTCAATTTGCAATTATGCATTTCCGATTACTCGTTATCGTGGTCAGCCTGTCCAGTTTTAAAGGTTATCAACACATGGAGGCTAATCTATGCCAACTTCTGATAAGTCTTATCATTTAATGTTCCGTTTGTGCACCTTTCTCACGTGGCTAAGCGTTCTCATCAGTAATCACGTATTTGAAAATACGAAAACAGTTTAAATATTCCTGTTTATTGATAAGCTTCTTTAAGTACAGGGGATGATCCCTTATTACCTTTCAAAAGGTTTCGTCTTTAATAAATCAGCATATGAATTAGCATAAATCCTTAATCTCCTTTTGAGGGTGATCCCTATCATCTTAATTTGTGTATTTTCTGAAATTATTGTCGAATTATTTAAATTCAATTATACATGCATATTATAAAAAATTGTATCATATCATAGTGATTGCTAATTTATTAATTATACATTATTAGAAATTTTCATGAATAGAAATTCGTTAGCTGTTTCAGTAATTTTGTTCCTGAGTATATTTCTAGTTTCTTGAATTTTGTTTGGATTCGATGCTATCATTTTCTGCCACTTTTTCGACAAATGTTTCAATTATATTCTGCCGTGTTCTTGTAGTTGGTGTATTTATTTTAGAACGCATGTACATTCTTTCAAATATCCTAAAGCCTGTCATCAGTCTTTGCAATTAAATTTTACTTGAAACCTTGATTCATCCTTAATCCTTAAATTTGTGTAAGAATGTTTACATTATAGCGAAAAATATCCATACATGGAAAAAATAAAAGTGTACAGAGACATATCTGGCTTATTCCATACATACGACCGGAAGTTGACCACAAGTGGACTTTCCATATGTGGCCATACATGGGCTTATCTAAACATGATATGTGACGATGCTAATATATGACCAGGCTCATACATGGCCAGGTATGGCGTTTGCTACCCCATATGTGGCCATATACAACTTTCCTACCCGGTTTAACAGATTTGTTAAACCCTGGAAGTTTTCTTCAGCATCCAGAAATGCGTGACGCACGTGGACATATAGCCATATTTGACTTATACCATGCATGGTTAGATCCGGAATTGACCATAAGTGGACTTTCCATATGTGGACCATACATGGTTTTATCTCCATTTAAGCTGTGGCGATGTCAATGCCTGTATATGACCATGCACGGCTCATGCATGGCACATATAACCCCATATGTGGCCATATTCAACTTTTCTACCCGGTTTAGCAAATTTGTTCAATCCGCAAATCCGCAGGGTGTGTTTGCTGAAATGTTGGGAGTATTTTTGCACAAGCTTTCTTGTTTCCAAACTGATAATCATCACGCGCCCGGGATATGTAAATACGAATGTTATTTTTGCACGCAGCCCATTATATGATTTTGATAACCGCAATTTTAGCTCATATTTGTATAATTAAGCAGCAAACCGACCCTTGGATATTGATCGTTCCTTCCCCTGGACCCCCTTCTCTCCAGCGCACAATAATGGACACACAGATTTGAACCAGTTGTCCGGAATGCAGGTCCATGCGCTAGATATGGGAGACCGTTCACCTCGTAGGGCCGTCCACAAACGACGTCCGTCTAAAACAATTCCCAATAATTTACCAGAAATATTACGAATCGGGGTTTTGTGTTTTATGTAATATATTTGAAATTGCGTTGAATGCAAAATATTTTAAATTACATCCTGAGACACTTGATAAACTAATGTAAAAAAATATATTCTAGTCATACAAGTATTGTATGAAAACTATCGAATAAAAACCATTTAATAGTTTTATAATACGTAAGAGTATATTTTAGCATATTTTGGATTAAATTTAATTTGAGAGATCACATAAAATGTTAATAAATGTTCTGGAATACTTGTAAAACTAATATAAAAAATATATGATAGTTATAAGAGCTATACATGTATTGCATAAAAAGTATCGAATAGAAACTATATAACAGTTTTAAAATATGTAAGAATGTATTTTGAAATATTTTGCATGCAACTTAATTTCAGATATATTTTGTATTGAACTTATAATATAACGTCAACATTAAATTGAAGTATTTTAAGCCATCAGATCTTTCAACTCAATTATAATTAACGGATCATTAACTGGGGATAAAAATAATGTAATTTAGAGACGAACTGTTACGTTAACAAGTCATTATACATAAACACAAATTAGATAAAATGACAACGAAATCATCTATTCTGGGCCGGTAATTACAAACCGGTGAATACAAATTCGGGAAATAATTCGCCAATGCGTCACAGTAATTTTGAAAATAACGTCACAAACAAGAGCATAAACATGCCACAAATACATTTCATACGGTAATTTTATGATAAATTACTAAACATTAACGAAATTATTCTTAACTTCCTGATTGCCTCTTGCTTGAAAATTCCACAAAATCATACAAGCTTTACACGTCGCTTGCAAAATTATGACCATGCGTGTGCTTCTTACCGAAAATTATTACTAATACCTAAAACTCTAATAATGGTTACTTCCGTCACACATCCAAATTTGGGGAATTTCGCACATTTCCCGATCCAATAGCCGATTCAATTAATTTTATCATTTCTCAGAATCTACCTTGAATAAACTACTCACATATCAACGAAACTTCTGACCGAAATCGCTGGTTTTCTGCAAAAAAAAAATCGTGGGCGCAGCATTTAGCTTCCGATTAAATTTACGGAAATAAAAAAAATCTATAGCATGTTGCGGCTATGCGTGAAACAAGATTAAAATTTACTGCAATAAATGAATGAATGGGAATTATGGCCGACCACGAAATCACGCAATTTCCTTTGCGTGACGAATGCACTTCAATTTTTGCAAAAAAATGAGAAAAACAATCATAAAAGTGAATGTCTGAAACAAGATACGCGAAATTTTATTGCTATTGGAATTCAACGTGAAGCGATCAAAGAATTTAAAAAAAAAACTTATCAAATTCTACAGTATCTTGCACAATCTTTTGTCTGAAAAAAAAATATTAAAACCACGCGAATTCCATAAGTGCATTCCAAATTAAGAATTCACAGTATCAGGCTTGAGGAAGTTTTTTGCGAAATTCCACGTTTGGCAGCTATTATGAAATTCGAATTTAATGGTAGTTTTGTCAGAAGCAACACAGTTTACACCAAGACGTCAAATGCATTTCAAGAAATTCATTTAAGTCAAAATAATTTAAAAAAGCTTATCAAACTCCACATTTTCCTAACAGAACTAATGTCTGGAAAGAAAGCCCATTTAAACCATCAGAATTCCAGTAGTATTTTAAATCTAGGAATATACGGCATCAGATTTCACCAAAATTTTTGCGAAATTATACAAATTTTGGCAGCTACACTGTATTTTGAATTCAAAATCATTGCCAATTTTGTCAGAGGTAATACACATTGCACCAATTAAGCCAAATACATTTGAGGACATTCATCGTAGGTCAAAATAATTTCAAAAAGCTTATTAAAAAAACGTCATTTAAACCACCAGAATTCCAATAGTATTTTAAATTTAGGAATTTACACCATCAGATTTGACTAAAATTTCAGCGAAATTATACAAATTTTGGTAGCTACACTGTATTTTGAATTCAAAATCATTGCCAATATTGTCAGAGGTAATACACATTGCACCAATTAAGCCAAATACATTTCAGGACATTCACCTTAGGTCAAAAAAATTTCACAAAACATTATTTTAAAAAAACGCCAAAAGTATTTCAAATTTAGGAATTTATAGCATCAGACTTGACTTTACAACACACATTTAGCAACCATTCGAAATCATTGTCAATCTTGTCAGAACCGAGTGGAGAAAACCCCACTAACCAACGTTTAGTTAACGGGCAATCAACACTCATGAATAATTTGCACAGCGTCTGTCAAATTACTGACAATGTGGCATTAGGAGTTCAAGTTTGCACAAAAAAAACCGCCATGATGTAAATGGAAACATTTCGTGGACATAGTTCTACTTAGCATAACAAGGTCTTAATTAGTTCATTTTTTCGGGTCCAGCTCGGCTTAATTAAATTTGAAATTGCCATACAAGATCAACGACACAAGGCTTCCAGAACCTCTTGTAAGTGAACAATAAACGAAGCTAGGAAATTAATTAATGCATGGATGTTACTTTATAAGAAGTAATAATCGCTCATTTCGCGAATTGCTTTCATCCATCGCATCCTTATCTCTTGTTCTTGTTTTGCTAATCAATTCCGATTGAGTAACTCCTAATTGGCCAACGTTTCCTCACTGCCTGCCCTGTGTTAATGTTTATGCATATCAAGTGATAGTTTTAAGCCATTAACGTATTTCTTAGAAATATTTTATGCTCAATAAAGGGTCTGGTTGTGGCATGCACACATGCACATGGATTTTCCACATGAAAATTATGCCAAAATAAGGTTTTTGCACAAGCAAATTATGCCAAAATAAGGCTTTTGCACAAGCAAATTATGCCAAAATAAGGCTTTTGCACAAGCAAATTATGCCAAAATAAGGCTTTTGCACAAGGAAATTATGCCTAAGTAAGGCTTTTGCACATGGAAATTAAACCATTAAGGCTTTTCCACATGAAAAGTATGCCACAGTAAGGGTTCTTGAAATGAAAATTAAACCAATATAAGGCTTTTCCACATGGAAATTAAGCCAATATAAGGCTTTTGCACACGAAAATTAAGCCAAAAAAAAGCTTTTGCACATGGAAATTATACTTAAATAAGGCTTCTGCACATGGAAATTAAACCATTAAGGCTTTTCCACATGAAAAGTATGCCAAAGTAAGGGTTCTGCAAATGAAAATTAAACCAATATAAGACTTTTCCACAAGCAAATCATGCCAAAATTTATTTCCAATGGGTGTATATTCCGCCTTCCCTTGCATTAACGAAAGAGCATTTGGAATGGAAGGGATTCATGTTGGATTCCCAACACCAATGAAAAATCCCAGTGTCATCCATGATGCCCTCTGCCCAACAGCTTGGAGTCCGTGCATCAGCACACGAAACCCAACCCAAACCAAGCCCCCCCCCCCTCCTCCCCTTCCCATCGCATTTACGCAAGCAGCTCCAGAATCCAAGAATGTCCCTGCCAGATTCCAGAGCCTTCCAAGACGCCTCCTCCAAGGAATTCCAAAATCCCAAAGCTGTCCGAGCAACGGCAGTTTTTTGCCACTGTCCTGCCCCTCCGCTCCTGTCAGCCACCAGCGCCCCCCTTCCATCAAGCCCCCGCTCCCCATTCCGTATCAGCTATTTCGATTATTCTAATCCGCATACAACGAAATTAATTACAAATGCACTACCACGAAATATCAAGCCAATGAAAAAAAAAATGAAAAAAAAATTTAAAAAAAGTAATTGGGTTTCGAATGGGTTTGATACGAGTTTGATAGCGTCTTTGGGCAACTGGTACGAGGATGGTTCTCACGCCAACCTGTCTTCTCTTCCGGATCCAGCTCCAAGACAGTCTCTCAAGATGGGCTGACAAATGATGCTGGCTTCATGCATATTCAACACCGATTGATATTTGGATACAATTAGATTTAATGAATCGAAAAGCAGTTCGCACGCAAGGCAGTGGTGGGCCCTGGCCGAAGGTGAGTGACCCACTTATCGAGGTGGGTTTACAGTTATAGCGACACCATCGGACGGGACATTAGACGGTTGGCCTTGAAGACAAATCTACATTTAGACCATGAGAAATTGTGCATGGCATAGATTTTCATTATCTTCGATTCTTGTTTCTCATTCTGCACGTGTTTGAAGTGATTTGAACTTTAGCAGGGTTCCTGCCGAAATTCAATTCTTGACTTCCTCGATTTTTCCAGGTTTTTTCGTCACATTTTCCTGACATTATCAATAGTGTTTACAGCATAAAATGGAAACCAAATTGCCCACACCACTGATTTTTGTGTGTTATTTCAGAAGTCAAAAGTGTGTTATGGAAAAGCGGAGTCGGTGACATTTGCACCTGGCTTTCGCATTAAAATGTTGAATGTCCATGACTTTTTCATGACACTTTGAAGCGTCACTGACGTTTGTATGAAAATGTTAAATGTCCTTGACTTTTGCATACAAATTTAAAACGTCCCCTGACTTTTGCATGGAAATGTTGCATGGAAAAGTTGACTGTTGCATGAAATGCCTAAATGAAATGCCCTGGTTTTTCCAGATCAGTGAGAACCCTATCAAATAAAGTGCATTATGAAATATTTAATTTACCATTCTTTTTGCAATCGAGTTGAACATTGAGGGTTTAAAATGTAAGGAAAAAGCTATTAAAGTTATATCAGGCAGGGATACTTCACATTTTTACGTAAAAGTCAGGAAAAATTTTCACTATCGTAAATGCAAGCCTTAATTTTCTATCTTGTCACACTTTATGCAAGAATAAGGGATTTCCTTACATTCTAAAGCACGCAAGATAAAAACACCTTTTCATTAAACATCTTCAGATAATTTAATTCAAAATATAAATGGCTAAGAAAACAGGTATGTCTTGTATATATTTTAAAACGTTTTGACAGAACGATCAAAAACAGGTTTGCTTGGATTAAAAATAAATTTTATACAGTTTGACCCATTTTGGCGTAATATCAAGTTATTCTGTCTGCATGCAGCTTAGCTTTTTTCAATAAAAATTCACAACCTTTGACAATGAAACTATATACATGTAATCACAGCATCAAAACCGTTTTTGAAAGAAAGATTAATTCAAACTTTAAAATTTCAGATTCATTTCAAATTGAATAAAAGCAAATGAATTGCAAAATTATTCAATTCCTCAAAATATTTGCCGATTTTTAATTTCTTAGGCCTACTTCTACAGACCTTCATTCATATTTATAAAGATACCTGATCTTTCAAATAAACAACTCACACATTGAATAACTTTAGCAATAATAAATATGAATTATCCAATAACTAATTATTATTTATGAAATAAGTTCAACGATTACATTACGTGTCAAAATTGTGAGGAACCACAAAATCACGAAGTCCTCGATTATTTTTTTAATTTTTTAATATTATAAATTAAGAAGAATTGTTTGTATTAAGATTATAATAGGTTTAAAATAAGTGTACAATTTATAACATAACAAAACCTTTCAATTTGTATGCCACTTCAGAAAATAACTAAATCCTCGATAACTTGGCTATATTTCCAATTTCATAAAAAAGTTAAATCAGTTTTTGATTCGTATTAATTAATTATCTTAAAAATCAAGTTTACAATTTAAAAGATTACATAGCATTGCTGTTTTTAAGACATCGAAAACAAATAAACAAATGCACGACATTTATATATATAGGCCAACATGCATGCATAAATATAACAAATTCAAAAAAATTAGTATTTTTCTAATTTGATAAAACAACTTTATAATGAAAAAAAGCAGCAAGGTAGTAATTATTTCTTGAAAACAACTTTCCGTTCTTCATGAAAAACAATTAAATCCTCCATAATTTCCACACACTTGTGTTTAAGAATATTATATAAGTATACAATATAATACATTCACATACACGTATATACAAATTATGGAATACGTTTTCTCCAATTCCACACTGACTTAAGTTGTGAAATCTTTCAAATCGAAACCCATTTTAGAAGAAATAATTATTTCCATTGTTATTGACGTCATCAATTAGACTGGTCACTGACGTCTTTATTTGGCAGACGTGGTTCCACCAACACCCCAAAAACGACACCAACGTTTGGTGGCACAAAAAGCGCCACAAAGTGACCACACTTAACGCCATATTTGGGCTCATTTCCACTCCGGTTCCCAACGCGCACCCCCAACTGTCAGGTTCCCCGCGAGGGGTGCGTCCCATTCAGGCTGACCACTGTCCGGCAAAGACTGTCTGCCCCAAAAATCCATTAATTTCCGCCTCCATTCTCGCGAGGCAGTTGCGATAAAGCGCTTTCAAGTGAGACGTTCCGCCAGTAAATCTTGTCTGACCCGGACGGTTAGCCCTGGTTACGTGCCTTTTATCAGGCTGACCACTTGGGTATCAAACCTCCATCATCGATGATGGGGTGATTAGGGGCGCGGGGACGGGTTCCCAAACCCGGCATTCATGGGGCCAAATTGAGTCGTCATTGTCCAACTGACAAAAAAAAACCGAAATATGCCTTTTGGGAGCCTCCTTTGCAAAAATGGACCATAAATCAAAATTGCCACCCCTGGCCAATGTAAGCGCCACTAGACACGGGTGCAATTCGAATTTCTACGCAGGAGCAATGTTGTCTACTGGATTAGGTACTGTTCATTCCACGCCTTTTAAAACCTTCCAAAACTATTAAAAATGTGGAGTTTCAAAACTTTAAAATAATGTTGGAAAATCATTCGATAAAATGCCAGCTTCAAATTACCTAATAATAATATTATTAATGCAGTAATAGGGAATTTCAATAATTTCCATTTCTGGTCACACTTAAGCAATAATAGGGAATTCCAAGAATTTCCATGCTCCACTTTCAACTTTTGAAATAAAAAACATCAGTAAATGCTAATTTCTTCCCCATTAAATTCCATAAATATTTCGATTAAAAACGGGGCATTTTTCCCCCCAAAAACATGGAAAAGTCAGGGAAGTTAAGAATTTAATGTTGCGGGAACCCCGTTAAAGGAAAATTCCCTTGAGGCTAATTTTAATGTACTCAAATGCCTAGTGAATCAATCAAAAGCAGCTAATTTCATGTGTTTTCCATGACCGAAATTTACTTGCGTTTTTCCATAACCAGTTGCCACCTCAAGCTACATGTAAACCGAATGTTCTTACATTATTTAAATACATCAATATCCCTTGGCTTCCATTCGTTTTCAATTTCCCTGACAATTCTCGGATTTCCAGGCCTGGAGAAACTTCAGATTCTAATTGGTTGGAGAACAGCGTGCACATTTTTCAAATTTGAGAAAATATTGACGTTCTCTAAAACAAACCTCCAGAGCTTAATCTAAAGTTCCAAAGACGAAGCCTGAACCTTCGGCCGATTTCCCAAGAACCTTTAATGCCCCCAGAACTTGAACTGGGGTCAATTTGGCAAAAACAAAACCAAAAACCAGCCCCTTTTATGGCTGATCCGATTTTATGTTTCGAAAACATTTCCGAAGACAAAGATTAGAGGACGTCTTCATGCCCATGGTCATGCAGGCAAGATATCAATTTGGTAGAGAGGGTGCAAGTGCCCTAGGCCAACGTGCTAACCGAATTTCGGATTGGCAGGGTGCTCCTCCCACCCCAGGGGCCAATCATCCAGGCCGGAATACCCGAAAGCTCGCCCCAGCTCGCAATAAAAATATAATTGGATATAAAATATAATTTGAGCCGTGCCTATTGCCCTGGCATCTGGCAGATCGGTTCCAAACTCATTTTTTCTATTTTTTTGTGTGCAAAACTTCAAAAACGCAAAAACAAAAACAAAAAAAAGCGCGTTAGAGCCGGGGTCTCTATTTGGCCCCGGGGCAGCGATAATCAGCGATAGCATGCGAGTTACATAAATATAATTCGGCCACTCATTATACAATGGCGTGCATCCTTTCTGCGGTTACGACTCCAGGGACAATTTATAGACACCCTAAAAAATCAGTCCCAAAAAAAAAATTCCAATAAAAACAAGATGGCGTCCGTCCGGCATAACGTGATCTCGTTGTAAATTTTACAGCTCAAACATCGCTAAATATGTGAGGCCAATCGCAGGGGGACCCCAGGCCACGTTACCCTTAAAATAGCGCTGGTCGCTGCCCTTTGGGATTTTTGGGAAATTGGTATTCGTACTATGATTATCATTATCAATATCACCGAAAAAATTATAGTTGAAAAGAAAACTACGGTGGTATGAAAGAAGAACAATTTTCAAAGCAATTATTCTAGTTTTCACCGTAATCGCTTGTCTTGCTTTTAAATTTAGACCATTTCTTGGGTGTTACCATTTAGACAGCGTTTAACCTTTGGATGAGCTCCATCAGTTTTAATGACACGTGATGACATCCGTAGAGACTATCAACATCTTGTCAACAATGGTAATACCAGATTACCATAATTGGCATCAATTTGATACTACAGTCTGCAAAACAGTCTACATATCATTACGGATATAAGCCATCAATACTGCAGGATACACGACTTCACATCAGTACTGGCAATTTAAAATCACAGAGAATTCAATTATTCTAAGTGTCGATAACGAAGTTAATATCACGATGCTTATGTCAGTTATGCTAATGTTCAAATTAAACCCCGACCATTTGCGGTGATGCCACCAAAAATAGTGATGTCATCACCTGCCCAGAAACCGTAATAACAGCGATGAAACTACGTCAGCACATCCAGTGACATCACTAAAGCATGCACTAATGTCATGGTCATTACAAAACAGCGTTCTCAATTCAAGAACAGCGTTCTAGAATGCCAATTTATACCATTTATACCATGCGCATAAAACGTTGGAGCAAAAATGCAGATTACCTTGCAGAGGCATTGTATTTGTATTTCTGACCATCAGGAGCTTTAAATACGGCCCTCAAAGTCCAACTTCCGGAATTTCAAAATCCTTGAAAAACTGTTTATCACTGGAGATACAGATTGCTGGTGGTCGTTGTGAAGACCAGGCCGGAATCTGAAGAAGAAAAATGTTTATTGAAGTAAACACGGTAATGTGCAGCTAATTTCAATATCTATTTATCATGTCATCAAACATCATAGATGCCTCTGTAATTTAGTATCATTTACTTCAAAGTCAAGGATCAAGGGTTTGCAAAATTTACTTTACCTGGGAATACTAATTTGGAGGAGAGAATCTTTAAGAATGCCTCCTTACATTACTTTCAAATTTACTATCGAATTCGGATCTGTAGTATTGGTCTTACTTCTTAGATTTGGATACTGACGCCAGTATGCTTAATGCAATCTCTAAGATAATTTTATTGTGACAGTGGTTCTTCCCCTTCTGATTTCAGTACGCTTAGTTATCATTATCGGACTACTGATGCTTAACAACATTTACTGCTTAACAACAATTACTGACATCAGTACCATTAGTGACATCACTCAACATTTCACTAATCACCACATATCAGGATATTTGAACAGAACTTTCCACCGCTGACAGCAGGGTACTGAGTTCAACTGACCATCCAAAGAACACCCCCAGTGCACAGAACACGCCACAGATGGCGCCTCTGCCGAGCTACCTGGCGCAGGAGACGTACGCCAGATGGCGCTGGCATTTCGCAGAAGGGGGTTCGTCGGGGTCAAGAATGCGTTGTCCGCCACCGGTGAGGAAGGAGGAAAACCGTGGCGCTAGTAGAGCACGCCATGCATATTCAGAAGAGTCGTGGGGGGCGTTGGACACACTGCAATTTATGGCAGCATCCGGAAAAAAAAAAAAAAGTTAAAAACTCCACCGCAGTGTGGCGCGTGAGGTGGCCCTTTTCGCGTGACAACGACACGTTGCACCCGGGGTGGGCCGACCCGTAACGTACCGTGGACCCGGCTCGCATGTCAGGTGGCCCGGGTCGCTGATGGAGACGTCCTTATTACCATCAGTACCCCCATTGTGATCTGGGTGGGCAACATGGCGGTTGGGCGAACCGGGCGACAAGGCGAGGTTGTTACACCAGGTGTTCGAACACAGATATAAGGTTCTAGAATTTCACTGGTGTTTAAACCACATGCATTAACGAAAGCCCGGAAGGAAACAACCTTTCAAACAATTTGACATTACTTTCCAGCCCTTTATTTTTGTCAACACATGTCAAGAGCCAATAGAAAATATGCAAGGTGTCCAAAATAGGAGCACATGTCAGACACACATTTTAAATTTACAGAATATCTAAAATATTCAAGCCAATGGTTTGATATCTGATAGCTTAGAAGCCAATGGCAAATAAATATGGTATTATAAATGCCAAGAAATAGTGACAAATGGAGATGGTGTTCTAAATGCCAAGAAATAGTGACAAATGGAGATGGTGTTCTAAATGCCAAGAAATAGTGACAAATCGAGATGGTGTTCTAAATGTCAGGAACTGATGGCATATACACACGGTATTCTAAATGTCAGGAACTGATCGCAAATGGACATGGTGTTGTAAATGTCAGGAACTAAATGCAAATGAACATGGTGTTCTAACTGTCAGGAACAAATGGCAAATACACATGGTGCTCTAAATGTCAGGTACCAATGGCAAAAACACATAATGTTCTAAATGTTGTAGATGTCAGGTACAAATGGCAAATGGACATGGTGTTCCAAATGCCAGGAACCAATGGCAAATACACATGGTTTTCTAAATGTTCTATATGTCAGGAACTAATGGCAAATGGACATGGTGTTCTAACTGTCAGGTACCAATGGCAAATACATATGGTGTTCTAAATGTCAGGAACTAATGGCAAATGGAAATGAACATGGTGTTCTAACTGTCAGGAACAAATGGCAAATACACATGATGTTCTAAATGTTGTAGATATCAGGTACAAATGGCAAATGGACATGGTGTTCCAAATGCCAGGAACTAATGGCAAATACACATGGTGTTCTAACTGTCAGGTACCAATGGCAAATACACATGGTGTTCTAACTGTCAGGTACCAATGGCAAATACACGTGGTGTTCTAACTGTCAGGTACCAATGGCAAATACACGTGGTGTTCTAAATGTCAGGAACCAATGGCAAATGAACTTGGTGTCCGAAATGTCCCGAACTAATGGCAAATGGAAATGAACATGGTGTTCTGAATGTGTCCGAAACGTCAGGCACAAACGTGAAATATGCAGCGCCTGAAATGTCAACAACTGATGACAAACATAATTTATACACAACGTGCAAAAAATCAGTTTCTTTGTAAATGAGCAATGCCATTAAATCTAATTAGCACATCATGCATGACACGTGCAACATTATTCAGCCCACCTTACATTGCAGCCCATTTCTTTTTTTTTTTTTTTGGTAAACCCATTTCCGTCAAGCGCATACCACCGCAGATTTTTCGAAACCCTTCCAAGTGGACCCAGGCTCAACAACCTCCATTTCTGTTGTTCAGCATCGAACATTTCGCCCAGTTGCCTGGAAATCGCGTGAAACGGAAGACAACAATGGCCGGTCCGATGGCTACATCTTCATCTTCCTATAATTTGACATGGCGCAGAAATCGTTTGCGGTAACATTCCCGGCACGCTAGGAACCCAACCCCAAATTAGCCCCTGACCCCTCCATTGTGCGCGCTTTAAGGTAGCTTATGGACAATTGAGCATTTGCTCATGAAGAGCACTGCTGCTTCGTAATTAGCGTTAGGCGCTTAAGGAAGAAATGAACCTCAGAGACAACCCGCTTATTACCTGGCTTCAGTATTTCGCCAATGAGGCTGGGGGCGTGGCCAGATTTCCAATTAAAGGACCCAAAAATGCCACACACAGGTTTGGAAATGAAGCAAAAAACGCACGCCATGCCATTTTTTTTCTTCTTCCGGAACGGTGACAGAATCTTGCTGATATGAAACCCAGAACATGCAGTCAGTAATGTCCCAATTAGCCCGTGTACCCTGGAGAAAAGATCAGTATGTGATTCTCCACTGATGTCAGCATAATTTCACACTGATACCAGTATGATTCTATACTGACATCAGTATAACCTTGGTGATATCTGATAGGCCTATCACTGTAGATACACTGGTTTCAGTATGCTTAGTAGCGATTTGAGGACTACTAATATCAGCACGGTTAGTGATATCACTACATTTTTACTAATGTCAGTATATTTGTACTGATATGAAACCCAGAACATGCAGTCAGTAATGTCCCAATTAGCCCGTGTGCCCTGGAGAAAATATCAGTATGTGATTCTCCACTGATGTCAGTATAATTTCACACTGATACCAGTATGATTATATACTGACATCAGTATAACCTTGGTGATATCTGATAGGCCTATCACTGTAGATACACTGGTTTCAGTATGCTTAGT
>JAQIXS010003070.1:0-19466 GCA_034700785.1 Rossiulus vilnensis
AATGACGGACACCTCCAAATAACGGACAAAAGGTCCGGCACCGCGAGTGTCCGGTATTCGGAGGTTTTACTGTATATACCAAAATTAACCTCCGATATCCTCATTTTTTAAGCTGGCACAATGTCTTTTTTTCTTCAATTTTATTAATTTTGTTATACATAAACGTGACATATTCAAATTACAATAAATAATTAAAACTAGCACCTAAAATAAGTATTTGAAGCATAAATGCGTAATTTTGTGCATGGTGGGCATCCTTTTAGGTCTGGCTCCAGATGAAGGACAAGCCAAAAGCATGCCCACACCATGGAAAAATAATCGCACATTTTATGCTCCAAATACATATTACAATTGCTTAATTTATTTTTCCCAATGCATAACTGTTCATCCACTAACGTTTTAGCTTTGGATTATAATTTCAAAATGCCCCGTTTAATGTATTTACACAAAACTTTGGAAATTTGAAAAAAAATCGTTACGCGACCTCCGAAAACGGGAGTTTCCCTGCATGGCAACCTCCTTAGAATTTGTTCGGCGGTATTTTCAAATTACTTTACATTTTTTTAAAATAAATAAACGGGATATTTTGAAATTATAATCCAAAGCTGAAACCCTAGTCGACGTGCAATTCCACAATGAGAAAAACAAATTGAGCAATAACAATAAATATTAGAAGCAAAAAATGTGCTAGTAATAGTTTTGCATGGTTTCATGCTTTTGGCGCATCCTGAAGACGTTTTATTACACTTTATTAAATGCATTCTGCCAGGGTGACACAAATGGACAAATATCCATGACTTGCTGTACCGAAAAGCACTCGATTGTTCCAAACGTCTTCAAATTCATAAAAGAGCAATTCCACATAGGCCTATTCTACGGCAGGGGAGAATCGAGTGATATCCAAATTGTTTTCTGCATCAACACAAGTGCCATCGCATCCTCTTGACATGACAGAACCTGGTTTATTCGCCTTCCGGGTGACTTCGCCCGCCCCGGGGGCGGGTTTCACCCTCGCTTACAAAGCGTGGTCTAATTCAGAAATCACAACACGTCTTAAAACCAATCTCATGTCAGCTGCGAAGCTGCGGCTGCACAATTCAATGCTCGGTTGGCGAAGTCAATCTGCCACGTCGCCTTTATTCCAACTTGATTAGAGCAATTTCCAGTTATTTTATGGGTCTTCCAACCCCGCCATTTGCTTTCCAGACCTGGAAGCCTCCGTTCCTTGGCCACCAGCATTATTTTCCATTTGGCACATTGCGCTGCATTGTCGGAGAACGCCTTTGTTTGCTTTGGGGCTCACACCTCCAGATCTAATTTAGTTACGGCAGCCCGGGCTGGCAGTGCGCATGCGTGAACGTTACGTGGCGTCCCGAATGTTGACTTTCAATTTCGCTTATCATCAACCCTCAAGAATGCTTTATTGCTGAACGCGTTCTCAAGCGCCATATCATATTTCATGCCCCTGAAAACTATAGAGAACCATAATTGCAAAATTCGGGGATATGGAGAGGCGGAAGGGAGAATGGGGGCAAAATTACTCAAAAATTGCATCGCAACAAAGGGCCATTTTGATCAAAATTTTGGTGAAGTACAGGGGATCCGGAAAGTCTAAGAAATAACTTCATCCTTTGACCAGGGCATTACCAACAAAATGGACACTACGTTGGTAACCGACTTATTGGCACCCTGTAGATGGTAAACAACATACTGCAGGTTGATCGAAAAATTCACCAATGTTCACCCTTAATTCGCTATCGTTTAGCCACATTTTTTTACATTTTTACATAACCCCGAAACATCCCCTGCCAAAGCTAGCACAAATGACCCAGTTGACATTGGTTAATTTATTTGGAAAAAAAACACGTTTTTAAACAGAAAACAAAGTTTGAAAAATGATGTCATTATGTCAATAACATGTGACGTCATATTTCCGTGTTAAATGACGTATTCCTAAACAAGGTCACGTGTTTCCGAATAACAAGACGCCAACGAAAGATTTGCATTCTGGTTATGAAAGGTCGTGTTGATGCAAAAGGCCCAAAATTACATATTTTTGCTTCAACTAAGTATTATAATTGCTAATTTTTTTCGTGTAAGTTTGGTTGTCCACTAAGGTTTCTGTTACTCAATATAATTTAAAAACGGCCCCTTTATTTATAAATAAATTAAATAAAACTTAACGATCCGCTGTGACAGTTAACCTTCCACGAAATACTTGCATTATCGGAGGATTCATTGAAAGAATCAAATCCGGTTTCAGAGGTCACATTTGTGATAAATGATGGATAAAGTTTTTAAACTATACAAAATAACGTAAGGCCCTTGTAGATAGCCAATTCTGCACTGGGGGAAAATAGTTTAGCATTTCGAACTATGTCAGCATACCAATAAGCAGCTCATTCATGTGTAATCTGGACAAATCTAGTGTATCCAGAAGTGTATGCATGAGCACGTGGGAAGTTCGAAACACAAGCTTTTCACAGCATGCATCATAAAACTAGGATGATATTGCGCAGGAAGATAACTCATATTGTGAGCTTGATAGTTTTCTGCTCAGAAATCGATTATTCTATTGATATAGCGATCGATTTGCTGTAGTAACAGAAGAAAATACGCATCGAAGCCCACACCTTTTTTATGTTTATATTCATAATGCATTCTAAAGTAAAATTATCAGCAATAAAGTTATAAACGTCGGGTCTATTATCAAAATAACAATGGTATGGTGCAGTCAACATACGTGTATAACCTGCTTGTGAAATGTTACAAAATTTACATCTAAAAGACGTTAAATTGTTTGATGTAGTCTTTTCGATATCATCCCTGGAGAAAAGATCAGTTTGAGATTCTATGCTAATATCAGTATGACTTTATACTGATATCAGTACGATTGTATACTGAAACAGTATACCCTTAGTGATATCAGTATTAGAGCGATTTTTGGAACTACTCATATCAGTATGGTATTTAGTACATCACTACATTTTTTACTAATATCTGTATGTGTTATGGTATCTACTGTACTGATTACACTGATCCTTCCACCAGGGATATTATTTATAAATATACATTTAGTATCAAAATATTGCTTTGCATGAAAATTACTACATTTTAAGCTGTTTCGACACGATATAGGACTATGCGAAATACTTCCACACCGAAAAATATATGTCTGATTTTGAAACAATAAAATTCTATGCTGGCAAAAATAAATGACGCCATGCAGCGCGATAAATGCAGTTTATGTACAAGCACCATTCATCCCCAACAGAAATACTTGTCATTGTAAGTCATATTTCATTTCGACAGGGTGTGCGCCGAATTTATATAATTCGCACTGCACTAAACGATGGTGTCACAATGAGCAAAAACATGTATTAGAGCCTGCACATTGCTCGAGAACAGTGATTCATGTTAAGTGACGACAAAGTTATTGTCACAAGCTGTCAAACCTATGACTCTGCTAATGGCCATATGATTTCTCCAATATTGTTGAACAGCAATCTTCTGGTGACAAATTGGTGTCATTTTCTCCATGCGGCCTCTGGGGAATTAGGTTCAGCAAAGACCGCTACAACAAGTTGGGTCGAACAAAGATAAAGATGTGTGACAAGATGCAATTTGATCTAACTTAATTTCAGACTTTGAACGTGTCAGTATAATGTCAATCTAATTGCGGTAGCATGCTCAACCAAGAATTCAGTTTAAGCTGGAAGCGTAGAAGGATTTCACATGAAACGAATTTGAATTCAATGTTACAAGTTCTTTACATGCCAAAACAATAATTTTAAATATGGTAAAATCTGGGCACCTAATATTTCCCAGCCTTTATCTTTTCATGATATGTATACATATATGAAACCTTCCCGCAAAAAAGTGCTGCTTTATGAACGGTTCTCAAAGCAAATTAACTCTTAAAAGCTTCTGTATTTCACGAGGGGATGAAAACTCCAGAGACAAAAAACAAGTCATTATATGTTAATTGAGGCAATCCGATTTCTCACTCAACATATTCCATCAACATTCAAAAAAAACTGTGAGAATTTTCCAGGCGATGGCAATATGGCAGCAAACTACATTCTTCGTAATCGCAGAAGCCCAAAAACTTTCCATTAAAACATCGCAAACTTTTACACTGAAAAAGCTTAAATGCTGATATCGATTTACGCATTAGATACAACGGCTTAAAACGATCATCTTCCGGATGCAGGAAACATTTGGGTCCTCCATAAATGATTTCAATCAAGAAGTCAACTTTATGACCCTTACCCAATCCAGTCACTTATCACCCTATATCTGTGCACCATAATGAAGGAATTTACATTAGGAATTTGGGTTCCGCTATGTTTATGTGGGGTCCTTCAAATTACTTGTGAGATCATGCAAATTCCAGTGTAAGGTTTTAATCCTCCCAGTATATAAGACTAATGTAATGGATCCTGCGCATGTTTCACCCATAGGCCTACTATTCAGTAACAGTACAAAAACAATGATCAGGTCAAAATGTATATCGGTATCCAACTGTACCGAACTGTATCTGAAAGTTTAATTTATTTTGAACAGAGGTCTGAGAAATGGAGAATAACGTTTAAGTAATTTAAATTCGCAAGAGCAGCACACACCAGAATTTGAAAACAACCTACATTCTACCTGGGTAAAAAGATGAATATGACCATATATGAAGTCATATACTGTATGGCTATACACTTGATATCGCCATGCATGTCAACTTTAGATAAAGCCCTACTTGGCCATATATAGCCAATGTTCGATTTTCTACTTAAGACAATCTCATTACTGCTTACTGTCCTTAAGCAAGTGCAATATATGTCAAAATACATGTAGATAAAATTTTAACTTAATAAAACTTGCTGCAGGATTATTATACTTTCTAGATATGGGCATACCTCTTACAGATACTGTATGTATCATCATATATGTAAATACTGTGACATATATGGTATGGTGGTCATATAAGATCTAAACATGTATGGATTCCAGTTATACAGACATGCAAGAATGAAAACCTAGTATACATAAATAAATACATATGCGTATAGGTTATGCATGAAAATATACATGCAGGCTTTTTCATGAACTTACGTAGGTCAGTTGAAGCAAATTTCTGGTCAAACAATATATTTAATAACTCATTTGTCCACATATATTTGTCCAAATCCATTTTTTTCAACGGGGTATTATTTGGTTATAAATTCTAAACTCACTTTCTCACCAATAAAAATCACCAATTTTTTTCCCACATGTTAGTACCAACATTGAGCTATACAATAATTTAAATAAAAATACGTAATTTAACTGGGGGAAACGACCTAAAAAAACTCCTCATGAGGTAAAAATTGGATTTCCGAACGTGCTAATCTTGACCCATTCCCCGACTAACCCATGATCTTTCGATTTATGTGAACCCCCACCTCTCCTCCAACCTTGGACGTCTTTCCAAATCCCTTGTCTAGATAGGCTATTTTCCAAAGACCATTTCAACAAGTAATTTAAAGAATGTTTTCAGCTACATATCTTCCCTAATAAAGAGGCTTTCATTTCGGAAATTTCCTTTCGTGCAGTTCACTTTTAACGTCCTTTCATAGCGCGATCATTGCAGGCGTATTTACCGGAAGTAGACCTCAAACCATTAAACCCACATGGAGTTAGACCATTTGCGAAGGAACCGATGTGGGTGCAGTCGCCCTCATACGTCATTTGGAACATTTTCCAGCAACAATTCCAGGGCCTTTTCATTGGCGCTATAAACGTCTGCATTTATCTAGCTTTAGAGTTAACAGATTAACTCCGGAGGATTAAAACCATCAATTGAAAGCTCGACAAAGCGATGGTAATCCTTTGCAAAGGACGCAGGCCAACTTCATTTGCATGCCTCAAACTCGATTCAGAGCCTGATGAATGCGTCGCATTTCAATGCGTTTTCAAGGTGCTTAAGTTTGGTATGCGAAACGGATGACGTTGACAAATTCGGCAACTTGCGATGAAAGTGGGTGCAGATGGTTTGAAAGCAAGCTGATCTAATATGGATGTTGTGAGCATTTATTTTTTTTAGTCCAAAAATCTTGTTTTAGGGGCCGTCCATAAAGGACGTCTGGGAAGGAGTTTTTTTGTCCTTGCATGTATTGCTCGTCAAAATGCCATCTTTTTTCTTCAAATAAAGTAAATAACGACAATTAGACCACTTATTTTATTTTAGAAAGGAATAGACAAGGGGTGGGATTGTCTAATTCCGATAATAATTTTTGCAGATAAAAAAAATTTACTCGATTAGTGGAACTTGTATAAAAAACAAAGAATGAGTGGGAAAATATAATAAAATAAGGTCTGACTTGGGGAGATGGATTATCCAATTAGGACAATAATGGATTCTAATTTTTGCAGATAAAGACTGAGTGGAAAAAGATACTAAGGTATTAGTTGATGAGATGGTTACAATTATCAAACCGTTTCAATTTTAACATGTCTTCGAGCAAACACATGTGAAAAATACATTTTTGGATTCAATTAATGCCACGTTTCTATAACGAGACAGCTCTGCCATCTCAAGTTACTAATTTTAGGAAATTTGGCTTTCAAATCATTATGCATTAGTATGCTTGATAAATAAGGTCAAATATATTAAATTTAAGAGTAGCCAGGAAAAGTTAAAAAACAATGCTGGAAAAGTGTCATATGAGCCATATATGATCATGCATAAGTCCATATACGGCCATCGAAATTTAAACACAATAAATACTTATTAAATTCTGCCATTAACATATACGACTACCTGACACTCGAGATCTCATATGTAGGCTACTAAAGATATTTCTCGTACAACTTAGGACGTACCCAACCCAAATTTTCATGCAGCACAATTTTTATTTTGTTGTGTGAAACCGAACCCTCCCCAATATGTGGAGAGGATTGGGCTACATGGTGCCACCTTTTGAATAATTGCAAATCTCCTAAAATACTAACAACATGTGTGCAACTAAGAAAAGAACCCCAAATCTATTTGACACAATGAGAGATACTTTTTAACAAGGTGAACATACCGTTGTTATGGACAGTATTCAGGGTGGCAAAACTAGTTGCTAAATACTCGCTTACACTGGAAGAATCAAATGAGATTGTGTTGGCATTTAATTATGTGATGGACCTAAAAGTAGGAAGTCTAGTACATTATATAGTATAAAGAAAGAAAGAAAGAAAGAGAGAAATAATAATAATAATGATAATTCATTATTGGTCAGGAAGCTGGTATCATATGCAGTATCATTAAAATTGCCACATATATCAAGTTTAGATGAAGGCATGTGTGACCGCATGCATAGTCATATATAGAAAATGTGTCACGTTCATTTATTAGATAAAGCTACATATGACTGCATTGGCCAGATTTGGAAAGTCTACTTGTAGTCAATACGTCTGATATGTATACAATTATATTTTCCATATATGGACATGTTTAGATATGTATAACAATATACCCTATATAAAAATGTTGACATATTTGGTCATATCTAAGTAAGTAAAAACATATGTCAATTTGTGGCCAATTTCTGGTCAAACCATATGTCCTTTGTGCCCATATATGGAAAAAGTCATATATGTCAATATATACATTTTCCACATTAGAAAGAATCAGAGAAAATGTCCCGACCGTTCCAAACGCCAAGAGGCTATGAAGGAAGGATCTGTCCAATTGTCTGTTAGTATGCAATGTTTGAATTGTGGATCAACGTTTCCAATTGGTGGCGCCCCCTGGAATATTTTTCCTTAACTACTAAAATGATTACATTCAGAACAATTGACCGGCAGCTCTTTAATTTAAATGCATGTAAATACACTGGCAAATACTGCTAACATTGCCTTAGTATAATAATAGTTCATTTGCAGGCGACATGTCATTTTAATACACCCTGGTTCGCATAAATCATCATAAATGGCACCTTTATCAGCTACTACTGAGGTCCAACTCATTTTTCCTTCGATTTTTTCCCTTAGTACCATCGACATACAACGTTTTAAGTCGAATTCCGATAGCTCCTTTCCAGATCAATCAGTAATTGCTCGTAAACAAGGATGAGACGCACACTCACCCTAAATAAAGGAGAGGCGTCTGTCCTAGACTCCGTATTCTTGTTAAAAAGGGAATTGGCAAAGCGGATTTAGTACATACAACTAATATTGATTGGGAAGCAATCCTGAGAAATACTTTTTGTCACATTTCTTCACTTCACTTGGAAGCAAACTGCGACATTGGATTTGGAAACTAAATTGATCCGCTTCATTTAGTTCAACTCTAACACTCACTCTCCTTAGTTGGCGAATGCCTTTTCCAAATTATTGGTAAATATCAACAAAAGTGACACGGTTCTAGCTGGTATTAGGTGGTGGTAAAACCGGTGAAATATTACATGGCGCTATCTGTGCAGACCAAAATGCAATGACAACTACTAAAATTTCTGTACTGAAATCACTACGTTTCTAAAATTTTACATTGATATCACTACTTATATATACAGTGCAACCTGCCAAATTCACCACCTTGCTATACAGACCACCTGGTCATATTGACCGATTTTTAAGGTCCATTATAAAAACCTAGCTTACGCTGCTTATGTTAATTTTCCAACTGTATACATGTATACGTTGGCTTATTATTAAAAAATTAACATTAGCAGTATCGGCTAGGCTTTATCAAGAGATTTTTTCAATCGGTCAATATTGATCTGGTGGTCAATTTGACACGCTTCACTGTACATGATGTATATATATACAAACACTGGTTTTTTGGGAAACTAATATAAGTATATTTCAACTAATATTTACTGTAATGATTATACTGAATGATCTTTCCACCAGCGAAACTAAGTAAAATTCCTCTTGAATTTCGTAGAAAAATAACCTGCAATTGGAAAGCCAAAAATTCACACCAACTGTACAGAAAATGTATCGTGTTTCAAACAATTTATAAGAAACATTAATATTGCAACTAATTAATCTCAGAGTCTCATATTTAATGCAGAACGTTTGCATTGACAGGGGTACAGGCATACATATATCCGAAAAAATACTTTTTCAAAACTATTCCATTACGTTACTTCTTGCTTGCTAACTCCTTCATTTAGTCAATTCCTATCTGGTTTACTTTACTCGGAGATGGTCAGAATTCTTTTCTCAACACCTTTCAGAACGTAATTCATTTTAAACTTGTGGAGTGGCTACTCACATGAAGAAAATGACAATGAGCTGGAAAAGGAAGGTGGGCACCTCAAAGATGATGATACCTGGCTGGTTTTATTCGTCAATAACGACACTGCAGACAAAAATGTTGGGCAATGGAATGTCACTGAGAACAAAATTCAATTTAACAAAGACCACAACAGACGTTAACAAATTCAAACTTATTGAGAGGCTAGTTCTGCAGAAAATATGGATTGGTTTGGTAAAACAGATAACACAGCATGATCTGATTTATGGAATGCTTAGGATGACATCGTAGCAGAATATCAGAAAACCCCTTTCTTTTTCGCTTTTACAGAAACGCAACAGACCCAGGAGAAATATAGCTAAAATCTTGGATTTCAGTATGCAGCCAGCATACAGTGCATGTATGTTTCCGTTGTTAAGGAAATATAAAACTTCAATGAATCGTCAAATGCGAGATTGGGTAAACTTTACGAGCAAAATCAAGAAAAGCGGATACCGAACATGCATTTGCGTTTCCTAGATACGAAATTCAAACGGATAAGTGAAAATAAACTTTCAGCCAAAATGCTAATGTACCTGAAAGCCAGAAACGGAAACCGCGAAAGCTAAGAAGTGTATTAGGCCTTTATTCGAGTTTCAGTTACTAATAAATAGAAACCGGTACACTAACGAATGACATTAGGTAACGTAGGGTAGCGTACCGGTTACCGTTTACCTGTAGCTGAAACGTTTCACAAAGTTTCATGAGCGTTCTTCCTAATTGCATTTAACATACAAAAATGTACAGCGTGTCAATTTCCGGGTAAAAAAGTTGAGTATGGCCATAAAAGGAGTTATATTTCCCATACCTGACCATGAATGAGCAATATATGCCCATGTAAAGCACATATTTGGCCATATATAGGCATCACCAAACATCAAATAACAGATATAAAGCCATATATTGAATGTGGTACATATAGCCACATTTGGAAAGTCCACTTGTGGTCAATTTCTGATATAACCTTATAAGTTAAATGTCTACATCTCCATATTTTCCAGGTATGCACATATTTAGATATGTATGATCATTTATGTGAAAGGCATATAAAGGTCATTATTTTAATGCTTTTGAAACACAGTATATTTACAAAAGTAAATACCAGAATTACATGGAATCCTACAGAACATTACATTTGGTAATGCCTTCAGTATTTGACCTATAAAACCATTATTTATTAATTTTTCTACTGCAACATTATGTAGAACCAGCATTGAGAGATGGCTTTTATTTCTTAATTTATTATTACCACAAATGGAAATCTAGGATATATTTACTTACAACACTCTTACGGGTTTCCAAGCACGAAATAATTAATGGGTCACAAATCACTTATCTTCCACTTATGCCGAGCTAATTAACCCATAAATCATCACCTCTGGGAATGCAACTCATTTGAAATTCACTCCAACTGTTTAATTATCCCATATCTCACGGTTTGCATCTGTGAACAGTGATTAAGCCACATACTCTATTTTAACAGTAATTAGATCTGCTTGAATTAGAGACTATTTCTCATAGAGCATTAAATGTCATACTTTAACCACAACCTAATTTAAATTTAGAGAGCGAGATGAATGCCCCTGATAAATGGGGCTTATAGTCAAGGATGGCTGATATTGTTGCAAGAACGGCCACAAATCACAAAGGACAACATTATCATCTAGTGATAATAAAAATCGAAAAATACACAGCCCAATTTCTAACTTTGTATTTCTAAACTCTACCCGTAATTAAGGTAAAAAATACTGATGAAATGAAAACCAATCTGTTAGTAGCATATGGATTAAAGTGCACTTAATTGGTATAATATATTGTCACAGACATTTAAATCTTAAATTTTAACAAATCTTTCACATATTGTGTGAAACTGGCAATTGCTTTACAATTAATATTTTTGGAATGTCATTAAGGCAGGTTATTTGGTAGAAAATCTGGGAAAAATACGCTAGAAACGAATATGAACATGTATCAAACATCTGACAAAATCTGTTACTTTAAAAAAAATTCAACCGAGTGCCTTTGAAATAGGGACTAAACATGTTAAAATATTTCGAGATGTAATGTGTGTATGGCTACTTATGTTTTAAACTTGCAAATGCCGCTTTACATTAACACGGAAACAGGGGGATTGACTCGAAGTTAATTTATGAGAACATGGTGCATATATACATGTACATGTATATACAGTATATGATCTTATCGCTCCCGATTTAAAATTCCATTTTGCATGGTTTTAGCTGGATTTTATCCCAAATCTTAATAAAAACCATATCGAACATTTAAGTAAAGCAGCCTTCATTAAAATACTCCTTACCTTAGAATCCTATAGTTTCACTCAATGCTGGTCCCACATATTAAAATTAAATGTATTTATGATGTAAATGTTCATTTGTTTTCAGGAAATCCTGGAATGAGGCTTTAAGAATTTGGCCGTGTTTAAAATAAATTATACTTTTAAATAAAAGTTCAGTGTTTTTGGGGTGCCTTTGAAAAGTGTGGGCGTATTCTGGTTGTCCATTATGGATTTTAGATTCCTATACAAATGGTTTACGCCATGTTTCAAAACATGGTGGAACCTACATTCCTACATGGGGATAGGTTTCTTTAGCAGTTTTTACCTTTCGGCGTTGTTTGCAGTTGTTCGATACCCTGATGACACAAATGCATATATTTATCCTAATGTGTGTTTTTTTGCGCAATTACTCCCGATTTTTAATCGAAAAGCAAAACAGTAGCATTCGACTGTTAATGCCTTAGTACAAACAAGGTCTTTTCTAGAAAACGCGACGGAAATCGAAGTGGAAACGTCCTCAAGAAGCCAGAGAGTGTTACAATTAGCCGAATTTTAAGTGCTAATTAATGTTTTTGGAAATGGCAAATCCAGTCGAGCGTTTTTTGCGCATTAAGGATCAATAGAAGGCAAAGTGGCGAAATAAGAAACGTGAGAGATAAATGTCAAAGAAACGTTTTAAGTCGCCGCAGGCACCTTGACTAAACGAGCTGTTTTTCTTCAAGGATATTCTTATTCTCAATCAAGTGTTGCCAACATCGATTTCAGACAATGAAGTTAACGTAACACGCTAGTTATTTTACCAAGAAAATAATCAGGGAGGTCTTCACGCCCAACTACGAGCTTTGTCAGAATAAGTGGAGTAAATGAACACGTAAAACGCTGTTTTTAAACACGCTTCCAACACGATTCACGACACGTTTTCTATTACTGTATGTTGGTAAAAAGGACGTATACTAACATGGCCAAACATGTTTAGGTAATTCTTGGAAATACAAACTAAGCTTGTCCTATAGTTGCCAAAGCAACGTAAAAACACAAACACAAAAAATGAAAAATAAATTAACCCAAATTATGGTACTGCAATCTTATGATAAAATTTCAAAAGGCTGTACAATGATGTGTTACATGGGGGCCGAATATGTGTTCTTACAATACAATACATGTATTATGAACAATTCTTTCCTCGATTTTTGAAAATTCCCTGTGTTTCAAGTGGAATAAACTGTGACACTGAAGCATGAAAAATATCGGATTTTTAGCAGTTTTTCGTAGCTGAGTAAATGGTTTCCAAATGTAATCCAAATGTAAAGAAGGTGCATTTGCAAACACATGCATGTTGGAATGCATTTAGCGATGTAAACACTTATAATGCAGTTTGAAATGCCCATGATAATCATGCCTCAAATTGAATGCATTAAATTTTACTATGGGTCTGTGCCAAAATGAAATGCGACCACAATTTTGTTTAAAATGAAATTGTGTTCCTAACGTTTCTCTGGAAATAAATAATTGGAAAATAAAACAATTAATTTAAACAAAAATTCTTTTAAATGCATGAATAATTCAGATAAATTGTTTGAAATCTTAATAATAAAATTATCCTAATACATAATTTAATTTAAAAAAATAAAATACGAATACAATTTTATGCTTATGTTTAATGTGTTCTGTGTTTAATAAAGAAACACTGACGTAATTTCTTTTTCTAATCTAATGCGACAACACAATTATTTTCCTAATGTTAAATACATGGACGTGTAGGTCTATATTATTCTTACCTATAGTAGACTTTAAAAATGTGCTTATAATTCGATTACATTATGCAGAGGAAAACACCGTATAATTTCAGTTTAGTGAGATCTTGATATTTTATGCATGCACTTAAAAGCAATTTTTTTTGTATTTTCCATTGGTATATTTTCAGAGAAAAGATAGCAAAGTCCGATGAACTCCTGGCACTTTGAAAACTTGAAAACCAATTGTTGTTTATGGCTCAATATATTAATTAGAAACAGCTTTTAGAGAGATAACCTTAATGGCAGCCCGGCCCATCCATTAGTTTGTTTGACCAACATGGAACGACCACCCAAACAGAGGAACAATAAAATCGAAAAATAATAAGATAATCGTGCAGTTAAACGCATTTACTGCCACCGTTGAAGCTGAACTACACCTGGCAAATCGCACGAAATTTAAAAGGTTTCTTAAATGTTAGTTGTCGTTTTGGTCAGGTTATTTTTACGTAAAAAACAATCAATCATTGCTTTCTTCTGTACAACAAAGGGTTAGACTTTGCCTTGTTGACATTGCATTTTCAAGCAAATGGTTTTCACAAAACGTGATAAAAACCTGTATTTTGAGAAGTAGCTCTATTCCATGGACAATTCGATAAAAGTGAAACGAAATTCGTCTTTCCGAATTACAAAGTATTCGGTGCGCCTGAATTCTAACATCAACTATATTAAAATATATTTCCACTTATTGCATACTACAAATATGACAAACTATTCGATAAAAAAGTCAAACCTGAGCATCCAAAAATACTAACAATATACATGTTTTAGTGGAACCAGGAACACTATCCAAATAAATAGAATTAAATGCAATTCATTAAACAAAACTCATTTTAAAAAAGCTTAACTAAAGCATGAATAATTCATTTTAGGTCTCTTTCCATGAACTGCTTCTAGAATTAACAATAGCGATGTAATATTGAATTGAATCGAATTCTTGGATGACAAAAAATATTTTTTTCCCGAAAACCTGGATCATCCATAATGCATTTTCGTGGACATATCTATAGACGTTATCAGAAACATTTGCAGAAAATATCATTTTCCGCAGGCGACCTTTCTTTAAAAAAATTAAAAACTAGGTCACAAGCGTTGAATTTTAGAGTTTCTTTAGTATAATAATTGTTAAAAAACGCCTTAGACGAAGGTTTACGAAAACCGCAAACAGAAACAAGAAATGTCACGTTTTATTTTTATTTTATTTTAAATTTTTATTCGCTTCATTAATGCTATTCTATTTTCATTCTAATTTCACATTAATTTCATGAATAGTGATGCAGTTATTCTAAAAAGTTCGTCTATGGCATTCTCTTACTCATTTGGAACTTTCTGAATACAACAAGGCACTCCTTCAAATCCGCTGGTCATTTGGCCGTCAGGTGACCCAACGCAATAACGTTCTTGAAGGACTTTCAAGCTCTCTGACTCTAGTTTGCTTTCGGCAAATGCTTTGTTAATGGTGAAGAGTGCCTGCCACTTTGCCTTTATATTGAAAGAAATCTCATCAAAGTACACTCCAGCGTGAATCGCTACCTCCCATAAAATGAAGTTCTAATGTGCCACGTAACGGTCACGCTTTGTTAATCTTCGAACAATTCAACGATTGGTTAGCAATTGACGTTGGAGGCTCCATCAGCCGTAAAACTCCGAAGTGTCGCCATTTGCAAAATTACAGTTCTTCGGAGAACTAAATGTGGTCCAAAAACAATCTCACCAAGCAGAATTACTAAAAAACGGGTACTCACAGGGTTTGGATGCTTTTCAATGGATCGAAAGTTCCGTTGGCCAAAGAGCGGATGTTGTTGTCATACAAGGACCTAGAAGAGAAAAACGCAGGAAATCAGCATCATAGAGCAAGAGAGCAACAATGAAGCCATTTGAGTCCATTTGTGGCCGAAAATTGTAGAAACACCCTCAAATAATTTAATGACTTGCTTAAAAAAGGTCAAAAAATTAGATCTCCTCTTCACTTGGCAACAATAAAAATTATTAATGATTTGTATTATTTATTAGTTATAGGGGCGAAATGCAAGTGCCTTAAAAAGTCGTTTATATTAAATTTTCTCATCAAATTTTGTGAATATGAGTTACTATAGATTAAAATAAAATGACATTAAACATGGAAATAGGACAACACGTCTAAGATTCCTTATGGCACCTCTTTTTTTGCTTTTATTCGGACGATAATGGATAATGAAGTTTGGTATTAAAACATTGATTTTGCGATGGACGTTCTTTGTGTATTGTCCCTATTGCTCACTACAAATAGCTACGAATTCAACTCACAATCAAGCTCAACAAACGAAACCAACTTTATGATTTCAAAATATATAAATTCGTATAATTGATGAATACATCACAGTATTTCAAATGTATGTTTTTGCCTTTATATCTACTTTAAAAAATTGGCTTCGTTATTTTTAAATCTCATTTGGTCCCGATCAAATGTTATGCAACTTATATCATTTGTTAATAGACTTGACATTTACGAAGAAAATTGAGTACGTGTCCCCGGCGAATATTGATGGAGTACGGTACACTCTAAAAAGAAAAGTCAAATTTATTATTTAAAATGCACGTGAAAAAAAGATGACTACCTTACAATAAGATGAAATTGTATCTAACTTACGTTGTAAACTCATATAAAACGGCGGTATTCAGATTACATTTTAAAATTAAATATAACATTAAATTTATAGGTGGTACGAGATGCATCTTAAATGTAGCTGAAATTATAAAAACTGCTGTTTTGCTATTGCAAGAATTTGATATATTTTTGTTCATTTTTGAATATGTTAAGGATTTGGTTCTAGCATGTATTTCTGGACCAGCTAGGACAACTGAAGGACGATTTACAGTATAATTCTAATAATTACAGCTGTATATATGTAACAATTTTCTGACTAGTTATTAAAATGTTACACAAAAAAACATTCGAAAACAAAGTCTCTTGAAATGCTATCCAACAAACGATTTTATGGAAGTTTGTTTAAAATGTCTGTACAATTAAGCTTTGGAAACATTCTTTAAGTCATGTTTCTTACATTACGTTTAACTTCGGATATTTTTGGCTAAACTAACATTTCAAATTAAACCATAAACTCATGCAAATCTTTCCATCGATGCTTTATATTTGTAGATAATGAAGCATGCGGCACAAAATTTGCAATTCTGTGCCGCATGGCCCTTTTTTGACTATTGGAGTATTTGTTTAACCGTTAATAATAGTTTTCTTTAAAATTCATCTGACATTATCATTCCACTACAATTGGAAGCGATCCAATGATAGTCGCTTACAATTCACATGGGAAAGGAAAAAGCAGCTTAAAACACATCGTCTGAGTTATATTCAGGGTCCATTAAATATTAATGACAACTAAATTTGCCTAGTAACTGTAACTCGATAGCAAAGCAACCTTTTGTATAGCGAAAGTCAGAAAAAGCTCCGAAAACGTCTAGAAAATTTTAAAGTATTTCAACTTAAACGATTTTTTTTAGAAAAAAACAGTTTGAAAAACGTATGGATCGTTGCGAGCTTATTTCCACACCTGATATTTTTTCTAAGAACGCAAAAAAAAATACAAGCAAAAAGAAATTATAAGCAGTAGTCTATACATCGCAAGTAAATTGTCACAAAAAAACTAATTACAGATAAATCAGTGAATTAAATCTTGATTTGTAGAGAAACGCCATGAGATAAATTCGAAAAGCCATTATTGCTGCTCTCAATATTTTTTCTTTCTCATTACTGGCCATTTAACAACTAATCTCCGTTATTTTCACCACAATCTGCGTTTTTCTTGTGAAAATTGGATTTCCATTTTCAAGATTTATGTACAGGAGAGAGAAAAATGTTATCTACCACACTTAAATTGTAAAACTGAAACAACAAGCAATCATGAAACTGTAAATTCAAGATGAAATAACAATCGATCATAAATTTATCGTTGATGAATTTGGAAAGGTGCTAATAACGATGCAGATGTACTGATCAATTATTCTGCATATACTATGCGCAATAACACACCATTTTTACTTGAAGAGGTAAGCGTTGTTTCATCAGGTTACATATAATTTTATTTGAAGCGCTACATGCTTAACTAACTTCCACAATGGTAGAAATTTAAATATGTTGCATTTATATTCAACGCCAAAACAGTTTTAGTTACTGCTTCCGCATATTAAGAGTACATTATCATAAACCCAGAAACACAATGGTATTATTTCGACCAGGTTTTTTTACCAGGTTCAAAGATTTTTTAACCGCTTGCTTTTTCGAAATAAAAGTACGTATAGCAATCAAAAAATTATGAACTTTTAAACTTCCCGTTTTTAATCATTTAAAAAAATTTAACAAACGTTGTGAGAGCTCCAAATTTTTATTTTAATATTGAAACAAGTAGAAAACGCATGATAAAAGATAACTTCATTTAAAACTTCGCATTTCCAAAAACAAAAAACATTTAAGATAATTTAACCATTTAATTCTATTAAATTTAAAGGTCATATAATAATTGCTAAGTTTAAACGTTTCAATCTGTAATAATTTTAAAAATAAACGAAACATTTAAATTTATCGAATTCTAAATTTAAATTTAAAAACATCCAGAAACCGTATGATTTACAAGTTTGTCACATTAGCATTTTTATCAATATCAAAGCCTAAGAATGAAGAATAACTTCTCTTTTTAAATAACAATTAATCTTTCCATTCTAATGACCTGCATATGTTACAACATAAATTAAACAATATGTATATATTTTTCAATTAAATTTTAGGGATCAACACATTCATAAATTGTATACAATATTTAAATTGTAATTGTTTAGTATAGTGTACAAACAAATTAGGATAAAGGCCCCAAAGGTTTGTGACAGTACTGACAAAGGTAATGTGAAATCAAATTGATAGTAAATATTTGATACTAAATATATTAAGAAATATTAAAATACAATTTAACAAATTTTCCGTTGCACTACATTATCTCAACTTGTGCATTAAACGTCGAAAATTATACAATATGTTCCAAAAGAAACGTACTTTTTTCTTTAGTGTGCAAAAACCTGATGTTTTAGCATGCGCTCAATAAAACTTCGTTCTAAACAGCCCTTACACTCTTCTCAGTTATACTTCCTACATGTATACAAAAAACAATGCTGAAAAATTATAAAGAATGTCAGCTGCGGTTTTACACTGCATGTAAAATGCATAAATAATCTAAACACTTGACTAGATTTTCTTCTAGAATGGGATGCTTCAAATTGCTAACACCTCTTGCACAATAAATTTGATGACAAGTTTTCTTAAGGGCGGTGAAGGCATTCGTTTTACCGAAATACACCATTAACAAACACATCAATTTCTCATCCGTGAAGTAGAAATGAAACGAATTGCTTACATCCCTCAAATAAATTAAATTGCATACTACATGCATTCGAGATGCTCTAAGCCCTAGAAAATGATCACATGATCCCTCAATTAATTCCTTCTCGAAATTAATTAACTGCCGGGTTCACTGGAGCATTTTCTAATTAAGATTTCAATCAAACGAAGAGTAATGGATACTGTGATGGATGCAATATGCCATAAGTGCAGCTTAATAAGTAGGTTCGCATATGCGGGCTAAAACCGAGAGCCTCGATCTAATGCTATTATATTAAGTTTAACACAAACTTGACGTTTCGTGCAAGGTCGCCATCTTTGTGATGCAAAACCATCACAGATAAGCAAAGCAGAAAATTGGCGAAAAACGAAAGAGGTGAAAAGCATCTTTATGTTATATACATGCAGACAAATATTTTTAGATATTCTATTTAGCTGACTATCCATGTTTCTAATATGTTTAATTATTTACACATCAACCACATGGTAGCTATTCATTATGTAGCAGTATTTACTTGCTATAAGAAAAGAGAAACAGCAAACGTAACCCACTGGAATGAGTGCTTTATACGATGCATACTGCAAATATATATATAGCACTCATTCCATAAAGCACACCATCCTGAACCAGGAAAAAATGTTTTTCTCAGCAACAAAATATCCGATTTAAATTCGGAAAAATGCGTTTTGTAAACACGTTAATGTTCTTTAAAGATCAATTAATTTGCATAA